>ML811699.1:65811-77001 GCA_009831015.1 Picea engelmannii | reverse complement strand
TAGAGAAGAAACAATGGGGGAGAGAGAGGGGGGGAAGAGGGACACAGGGAGAGAGGGTAAGAGGGGGAAGAGAGAGAGGAGGGAAGAGAGTGAGCAAGGGATAGGGAGAGTGAGGTCGGAGAGAGAGAGAGAGAGAATTAGTTATGTTAACAGGAAAGTGTGTGCATTCCTATTGCTAATAATGCCCATGCATTTTAGGAATGTGTGTGCTTTAGGAATGCATGCGCATTCCTAAAGTGTGTGTTCTATTTGAATTTCAAAAAAAATTCGGTCGGGAGCCACAACTCTAACATACGTGTTTTCTGAGTTTGTTGCCTTGGATTTAGGTTCAAGATCACAAACCTTGTGGTTCGGTTTGCAAATACATAAATACATCCATTTTTATGAACTCCTCTCCATATCTCTATATTTGAAATTATTTTTCTATAGGATAAATAATTCACTTATTGACGAAACGATAAACACAGATAGAGTTGCCTGTGGATATTCCAAATATACATTAAAAAAATAAATAATAATGTTTACTATTTTTAATCTATTTTTGTCTTGACATATATCAAAATCCTAGAATACATACCTCTCTTATTTCTGATATAAATTTTTCTCAGCTTAACCATTTCTCAAATGAGTTATATTTGGCACTAGAGGAGATTGATACCTACAATCTGAAAAAAAAAAATTGTTTTGATAAGGTTAAGACCCTTTTAGCCTGCATGAACAAAAGACTTTGTAATTTCAGGCATATGTTGACTTTGATAATTTAAAAAAAAATACAAAATTAATATTAAAAATTTCCAAAAAATACACAGCACCAGAAAAACGGGTTCTCTACAAGTATACAAGTTTTTGGAATGAAATTCCATCGTTAAGACTCTCAACACCTGCATAAACGAAAACGTATACCTTATATTTTGTTGGGAAAATAAGATACCATTGTTAGAAAAAAATCAAATTTTATCTATTTATTCACAATGTCTATGAATAAAAGTTGTATATTCAGAAATCTAATTCAATTTCCTACGTTTCATATTCTTACACCATATTCAAATTCATTGTAAAAGTACCTTGAATAATTCCTCCAAGTTAACATATTGTTGTTTTTCCAGGTTTGCATGGCTGCGTGCCTATGCTTGGGTGACAATAGTGATATTGTCTATGGTAAAAATAGCACATCAATATTTTAACACCCCTAAAGGTTTTATTCATTTCCTTTTAACCTCTCCTCCACTTTTTACCTTTATCATTTCTTTTAATTCCCAAGATGATACAAACTTAATGGACCTTGGAAGCCTAGTATCCATCCTATTATCCACCTTCTATGTCATTAAGACTTCTCCCCTTTCATGAAGATGACTTCAAACTTAGCCAATATTGGAACCCAACCCCTTCTTTCCCATGCCACCCCCCACTTCAAATTTTTACCTTGGCCATTTCTTTTAATTGTGAAGATGGCTACAAACTCAATGAATCTTGAAAGCCTATTATCCATCATCAAAGTCATTAATCCTTCTTCCATTTTTTATGATTTTTACCCCACTTTATCTAAAAGGTTTTCCTTCTTTCCTTTTAACTTTTAATTTTTATTTCACATCGATTTAATGAATATTATTATTATTCACTTTCTCTGCCATAGTTGTCCTTTTAAAATACAAATTTTTACCCTATAAATGTTAACCCATCACTCTCTTTTATCATTACTCAAGTGACACTTGAAATGATCGACTTATGGAAATCTTGCATACATTCTAGATGTAAACATCATATAACTAATTATATTAATTGTGTAATAAATGAGTAAGTTAAAAATAAATAAACTCAATCAATTTTAGGATTAAACTCCTTTTCAAATTCGAATAAGATTTTTGGTGAAAGTTATAATAAATTCCTTTTCAAATTCGAAAAATATTTTTGGTGAAAGTTATAATTTTATTGGTTGATAAGTATTTTCATCATTAAGTATAATATTACTAAGATAATACCTAGTTATTTTAACTATTGGTCTCATGCATTATTATTTGGGACTAGAAGTATAGTAGAAGCACGATGAAATATTCATGGGGTAAGGGAAGTATGATGTACATATTCTTTAGAAGTTTTGGATGATGGATTGCAAATCCATGGAAAATCCCATGGTGACAGATATGAGGAAGCTAGGAGACTTTGATTCTAATCCAGTAGACTCATCCCTGTACCAGCAGTTGATTAGCTTATTGATGTATTTGGTTAATACTCGACCAAACATTTTCTTTGTTGTGAACAGGTTGAGCCAGTTCCAGGTGGAACCTAGACACGAGCATTAGATAACTACAAAGCACATTTTGAGATATATTTGTGGGACACTAAATTATGGTTTGAGATATGACTCAAACAATGATGTACAACTTCATGGGTTTACTGATTCATATTAGGAAGGGAGTGCAGATGACAAAAAGAGTACTTCCGGTATATGTTTTAGTTTGGGCTCTGCTATGATATCATGGGCTAGCAAGAAACATAAGTCTATTACAATCAACACTCAGAAGAATATTATATTGTAGCTTATGATGTTTGTATGGAAGAAGTATGGCTCTGTAAGTTGGTTTCTGGACTATTTGATTAGGTGTTGTATTCGACTATGATATATTGTGATAATGATAGTCGTGTGAAGCTTTTAGAGAACCCCGTGTTCCATGACAGGTTGAAGCACATTTATATAAAGTACTATTTTATCTATGATAAAGTCCAGAAGGGGGAAGTGATTCTCTAGTACATCTCCATTGATGAGCAGACAACTGATATTTTGACAAAGCCTCTGTCCAAGATAAAGTTTACATACTTGAGGGGCAAGATGAGACTTGTGGACATTGCTCCCTTGGTTGAGAGGGAGTTTTCATCTATATCATGCTAGTACAACTTAGATATGATGCTTCAACATCATGATAGTACAACTTAGATATGATACAAATGTCTTGAGATGCATCATGTTAGTACAACTTAGATATGATTCATTAGCATCATACTAATACAACTTAGATATTATGCATATGCCTAAGTCACATCATGCTAGTACACAGTAGATATGATGCAGTATCATCATGCTAGTAAAACTTAGAGATGATGTAAATGATACTCCACATCATGTCAGTACAACTTAGATATGATGCATTCACATCATGCTAGTACGGATTAGAGATGATACAATGGAGATACCTCCCTTGATTGAAAGGGAGGATATGACTTCCTTGGTTGGGAGGGAGTACTGATATATGGCCTCATGGATAGTCAGTGTGTTAGTGGATAGACATTATTCGGGAGGAGAATGGTCTAGGAAGAAGCAATTTTTGGTGGACAAACATTCTCCCTGTGGAGAATGGTCCAGGTTGACATATTGTTGACATATCATGGACTGGTATTTTCCTAAGAAACATATTGTGGCCTATTAGGAAAATGGTCCAGGACCGATATTTTCCCAAGGCACAGTTAATGGCCTGATTAGGTTGAATAGTCCTCCCCCTAAGGACATGGCATCCCGATTAGGGTGTTTGATAGAGGAGCGATATTTTATAAGGAACATATGGGTAGAGATTGATCTCTATAGTACATATGGTGACCCGACTAGAAAATATTCCAAGATTGGCATTCCTGTAGGAATTGTCTTAGTAGCCCATGGTGTGGATTTCAACATCTAGGACGTATGTCCAGATTAGAAGAATGGTCCTTGTATCACTTTGTTGAGTGAGTGACTTATGTGAGACATTATGTTGAGTGCGCTAAGTCTAGCACATGGCTTATTCAACATCATGCTCGATTACTCAGATGGAGTATGGCCTCGAGAGATGATGCATATGATGATATGATTTGATGACAAGAGATTGTTGTATTGCATGGTGATATCTTGTGTAGCTATTAGTTGATTGCAGTGGAGACTGTGGGTCTCTAGATAGTATCTATGTGCTACTGTGGTGGATGTATTCCACTAGTAGTGATTGAGTGCCACTAGATAGTAGGTGTGCGCTACTAGGAGTGGTTGTGTACCACTAGATAGAAGTTGTGTACTGCTATGGATCAACATTGTTGTGATCTATTGGATGGCATTGTAGTAACTGTGTACTACCACTAGATTGCCATGGAGACTACCAATATTGTTGAAGGTGTTTCCTAGGCTAGTGTGCCAACTAGTAGGGTTGGAGGCGATTACCAGCTAGATGGATAGTGATGATGATGCTCATGACTTGATATTCGTGATCATGAGATATCATGTGTGGTTATGATGATGCTACATGTAGAATGGTCTGCAAGACTATGTGATCCTTTCCCATGAAATGTGAAATGGATGGATGTGTTTGAGACCATTACAATTAATACCTCCCTAACTAGAAGGGAGTGTTGATATTATAGTAGTTGCGGAAGGTATTAACATCCACGTGTAACCTTTGGCTAGAATAGAAAATTCTGGAAGCAAGAGAAACCCTAAAAAAATGTGTAGAAACCATAGAAGACAAGTCGACTGAGTAAAAGAATTAATATTAAATTATTAGCCTCTAAAAGGAGAAGTCGACCTAGACATTTGAAAAGGAGCACTATAAATAGAGGGCGATGTTAGGCTCCAACCTACTGATGTAAATTAGAGTGCATTTGATTGTCAATCCGGTGTTTGTAAGACTTAGAGGCACATCCAAAATATATGGATTTAGAGATAACTTTGTTTCTTTTTAAAGATATAAAAAAAAACCTATTCTAAGAGCTGAATATGGAGGAGATGCTAAGATTCTATTCAGAAGTCCTATTCATAGATCTCGCGACATTAATCAGCAAATGTTTCTTAAAGAGCATTTGATCAACAATAAATATTCAAAAACTAGCTCAGAGGCTTATCAATGCTAGAAAGACAAAACTCTTATTCAAGAGATGCATTCATTGTTTTCTTTCATTCATTAGAAATCATCACCAATTCTTGTTAAATCAAAAGTACTAGAAGCGTAAATAACTCAAAAAACATTCATGATCATCCTAATGCTTGGAATCAAACTACACATTGAATTATTTTTCAAGAAATCATTCACAACATGAGTAAGGCTTTGAAACATTAAGCATATTAATTAACTATTGAATTCATATAACTACAACAAAGATATAAATAAAACTCATTTACAGCAAGATCTGATCTAAAACATATATCAAAGATTACTTGAAAATAACATAAAGGAAGAGTGTATTAGTTTGGCAAAGGGGGCCCTCCAATGCTTCACTTGTACACTTGAGTCGTCTCAGCTAAGAATGAACTTCCAATAGAATTCACATAATAATATCATAGATATCATCAAGAACAAAACACAAAACTGATCTCAAGATTGCAAATTCAAAGTTTTCTTCATTCACATAAGGGTTGTCATACTAGTCTATGTCTTGGAGTATTTATACAAGAGTTTTGAAACTAATAATGCTAAGAAACCTCCTAAAGATCATGATAAGATCCATAAAATATGCTAGGAAGGTCAAATACCCCCTTCATATCCATAAAATATGAACAAATCCCAAGAAAATCTAAAATTGTCCATGATTTTATGCTAAAACAAGGTATTTTCTATTGAAGTGGCCTTGTTTGACCAGCGTTGACCAGACACTTGGAAAGCTCAAATCTCGAAGCGGATAGGTAATTATCCATCCTTGTACATCAAGGATCGTGACCCATGTCTCAGATTTTGTACAGCTGTCCTGCAAGTACACGAACCTAGGAGCAATTACGGGATTTAATGAAATCCTGTAATTTCTGATAAATTTTTAATTTTAATGCAAAAAATTTGAAAATTCAATTCTTAAGCTAAGGAATGATAAATTTACCTTGCATAAGCTATTTAATGGAAAACATGGAATAATATGAAGGCAAAATGGATGGTTTTGGAGGCAAAAGTATAGTTTATGGAGTGAAAGGAAGCATAAAAATGTACTCAACATCTCCTCCAAGAGGAAGACTTTGCATGTCCTCATGCACAAAAACAAGATGTTCTTGAACCTCTGTCAGTGGCCTTCTTCCACCTCTGTTGCCTGCAACAATGTATCCAAATTAACCTGAGTTGTATGAAGAACTTTCAGTCTTTGATATTTTTCTTTGTATGCCTTCTTCTGCTGAAACCATTTGTAGGTCTGTTTGGAGATTAGTTTGTTTTGCTTTTGAAGCTTCTTATTCTTTTTCTTCAAGGTTTCATTCTCTTCCTGTGTTCTATGGTTTTGAGTCCTTAACATTTCGTTCTCAATTTTTATGTACCTTTCCAGGACTTCAATTTCCTTGATATTTTTCTTCATTTTCTTTCTTTTATTATCAAGTTTTGATGTGGACCCACCATCCATTTATTTTATTTGTTCTACTGTCTGTGGAGGTTGAGTTTCATCTTTCATATCTTCAATTAATTGTTCCACATCTTTTCTCATTTGCTCATATGTGGAAGTTTCTTGTCCTTCAAAATCATCATTTTCCAATGGTTGTGCCTCTTTTTGTTTCTCCAAAGTCTGAATATGTGAATACTGTGCTTGTTGTGCTTCATTATCAATTTATTTTATTTGTCCTTTTTGAACTTGTTGGCGTTTTCTTGATTTCCTTTCATATGTGGTGAAAATCTTAACTTTTTCCTCAAATTCTTTCTACCTTTTCACCATGCTTCTTGTTCTTCTCCTCCTCATAGACTGTTTTGAGCTTGTTGCCTTGGGGTTTTGTATTTCTTCCTCATCATTGGTCACAACCAAGATTTGTTCCTCTTTTACTTCCTCTTCCACTGTTTCAAAACCATTTCTAATGATAAACTGCTTCCAAGTCAAGTTATGTTTCTGTAGCTCATGTATGATGATCATTTTAATGAAGCCACGATGGTATAGACTCTTTTTTGTATTCCTCCCTTATTTTTGGACAGCCTTAGCCATCTTAGAAAGGCTTTGCAGTAGAAAGTAGGGCATGTTAATTTCACAGTCACTTTTTAAGTGTTGTAGCAGCTTGATGTGATATAGGTAGATAATGTTAAATCTTCCTTCACAAGTTATAAACTTATGGATGAGATAGGCTAATTCATACCAAGGATGAATCAAACAACTCCTAGGAATTCCCTTCTTCCAATTGACTGCTGCCACCCTAGATCTGGAAAAAAAAGATGCCCATAATTTATCCTTAAAGTGCTTAGTTTTGAAATATCTTTCTCCTGTTTGAGGTAATCCAGTGACTTGTACAATTATATCTTCAGAGATTCTAATAGTGAGGTTTCCAATACTGGCCCTTTCCCCATCAAATGAATGAGAAAATTCTAAAGCAACTTCCTCATAATATCCATCAAACTTGTCAAAGAAAGATATCCACTGATTTTGCTCAAGAATTTGTATACAGTCCTTATGAATTTCTGATGGATCAAACTTTTTTGGTTCATACCTAGACACCATTCTTTCCTAAAATATTTCACTGTTTATACAAAAAGGAGGTCTATCCTTGTCCAAAAGATTCAACCCTGTATATTCTTCAATCAATTGTTTTGATTTCTTCTTCAAACTTGCAGACTCTGTTTTAATTCAATTCTATGAATGTTCTTTCAACAAGAATTTTCTGTTCAAATGAAAACAAAGAAAAATCTCATTTTTTTTTTTTTTAATTTCTAAATTGCTCTTTGTTTTCAATCATAAAAATTTTGATGCAAGAGCATACCTGGTAATTCAATCTGCAATTTAAAAAACTCTTATGCCTTCTTGTTGAAACCCAGCTCTATTTTTCTTCTTACAATCAACCTCTGATAGAAATAAATTGTTTATGTTCTCAAAACGTTCCTCGGGAAGTCGAATTTTGCACTTAGCTTAACAATTATTGATTTCGAACTTACCTTTCCCTGTCCGACTCCTTCTTGAACACATTCTCTTTGCCTTTACTCTCCACGCATTTTATTTCAACTACCACGTTTTCTTCTACAAGGCGAGAATATTGTATGTTGATAGTGAAATTGTCAACATACAATTCGTTGTTTATCAGAAATTTCGGGTTGGGAAGGCGTAGGAGGGAACAATTTGCTAGAACGTAGGGATTCTTGGTTAGGTATGGCATTGGATTGAAGAAGAATGTGTTAGCATGAGGATAAGGAATGAATTGGAGCATGGAGGTAAAGTATACATAGGAATGCATCGACGGTTCGAATCTGGGGAGCGTCCAAGTAAGACAACAACATATGGAAAGAGTTTAAGCCACAACACTTTTAGGAAGAGAGAAAAAAAACGTTGTGGGGGGAAACTTTAACAAGGGTATTATGTTTAAAAAATGCATTTGTACAGACTTTAAGTTAGTCGATTATAGCTGAAGGTGCCTCTTTTCTTTCATTATACCTTTATGAAATTCCACTATTTCCTTGTAATCATCATAGGAAATGGTTTGTTTTTTTTTTTTAAATGTGTTCATCTGACTTATAAATCCCCTTTGAGTAACCATCCACTTATCATTCTTAAATCATTCTCCTTATGACCCCTTCCTCAATATGTATGCAAACAACCTTTCATTTATGCAAACAAAAATTTAGTCTGTGTGCAAATAGCAACTTTTGTCTCCATATGTGTATGCAACTTATGTCTTCATAAAACAGATCTTTTACAGCTCAAAACAATGTGTTTGTAGAATCAGTTTGATAACTTGTTTTGAAAAATGTGTGTAAATATTTTTAGGTTAAAAACCATAAAACATTTACAAAAAGAACCTCTTTATTGATCATGCTCTTGTTGTTTGAATTCGAAAACCTGATCCTTTCCTTATAGCTCCCTTGGAGACCAAAATTGGTTTCTTTGAGTACCATTTTTTATGCTTTTGAGGGTATATGAAATGGAGTGATGAAAATATGATGTAGGGGAAGGGAAAGATAAGATTTTTATCATTGCTTTAGCTTATGAAGAATTTTCCAAAATTTTAAAGCATTAAAAAGAAAAATGTATACTAACTTGTTTTCTCATTGTGTTTGCCTGATTGAAGTTGGCTGGAATGTTGTTGTAAGTCCTCAAATTTGATAAAGTTATTCTTGTATTTCTTTTGCTTAGTATCCTCCTCAGGTCCTTCTGAAGGATGAATTTGATATTCTTTGTGTTTTCTCAGGTCCCCCTGTTGATATTCTTTCTCAGGTCCCTCTGCTGGATAAAGTTGATATTCTTTCCCAGGTCCCTCTACTGGATGAAGTTGATATTCTTTCTTAGGTCCCTTTGCTAGATGAAGTTGATATTCTTTCTCAGGTCCCTCTGTTGGATGCATTTCTCTTTGAAATGAATGCTGCCATCTGTAGAAGGCTTGAAAGGTCTTCAAAGAATCTTCATAAATTTATACCTTATCCCCCTCAGCCTTATTTATTGACTTGTCCTCAAGTCTTTGAGATAAAAACTTTTCAAAAACTGCTATGTACAAATTTAAGCTGTAAATGAAACTAGAAGGTAATAAAAAAAAATGTTTTTGGAGAATTTTGATTGGCCAATTTGACTTGGTTTTCCAATGAAAATTCGAGTTTATATTGTGCTAGTTGCCTAGGTTTTCACAACTAAACTCCCTTTTTTTATATTTTTTTTCTCTCTCTCTCTCTTATATATATATATATATATATATTTATGAGGAATGTGAAGGAGACACATGATTATGTTTGTCCAACACTTCCATCTCATTCTGTTGAGATATCTGCTGCAAAAAGTCTTCCTTGTTGATAGGCTTATTGTAGAGCTTTAGCCTATGTCCATTGACTATGAATGAACTTGCCTCATCATCTATTGTTTGTAGTTTGACTGAGCCATTGTCATATCCCTCTGCAATCTCTTATGGACCAAGCCAATGAGTTGTAAATTTAGCTTTGAAAATTTTGAATTTTGAATCAAATAACAAAGCCCAGTCTCCCACTTTGAACTGTTTCTTCTTGATGTACTTATCATGCCAATGTGCCCTTTGTTGCTATATCAGAATGTTGTGTTCAATTGTTGTCTGTCTCATCTTATCCAACTGATTTAATTTCATGAACCTCTCTTTTTGTGCCTCGAAAAGATCTATTCCTAAATCAGCTGCTAGTTTAAAAGTATGAAGTTTAAATTCTATAGGTAACAAAACTTGCTTACCATAGACCAGCTAATAAGGAGTGAACCCAATACTGTTTTTCCAGGTGATTCTGTATGCCCATAATGCTTCATGAATCTTATCTGACCAATCTTTCCTATGTATTTGGATTGTCTTGGTCATGATTGCTTCCAAAGTTTTGTTAGTAGATTCCACATGTCCATTTGCTTGTGGATGACAAGGTGTAGATTTCCGATGCTTGATCTGATATTTGTTTGCTATGTCTTGCACTAGTTTAGAAGTAAACTGTGCTCCTTGGTCCGTTACAATCTCTCAGGGTACTTCAAATTTGACAAATATTTCTTCAAAGAGAAAGTGGACCACTGATTGTTCTGTAGCTCTCACTAGTGCTTTGGCTTTCACCCACTTTGTAACATAATCAGTACATACTAAGATGTACTGCTTCCCTTTTGATGGTGGATTTATTGGACCAATGAAATCAAGAGCCCATTTTTCAAATGGCTCAATGTGAACTTGTGGCTTGAGGGGCATCTCATCGGTTGGAAGTGGCTTTCCCATCCTTTGGCAGTTATCACAACTTCTAACATATTTCTTGGAATCTTTAAAGATGGACGGCCAATAATACCCCAAATTGGGTATTTTGTATGTTGTTGTCTTATCTGCAAAATGACCACCACAAGGTTCAGCATGGCAAGATTTTAATATTTCTAAAATCTCATCTTGTCGTACACATCTTCTAATTATGAGATCATATCCTATATAAAAGAGGTCTCCATCAATCCATGTGTATCTAGCACTTTTTTTAATTATCGTTTTCTTTTCTTTGGATGTAAAAGGAGGTAACATCCCTGATGATAAATAGTTAGCTATATCAGCATACCATGGAGTTATAACTGAAATGGAAAATAGGTGCTCATCAAAAAAATTATCTGAGACAGGAATAATCTCACAAGAGGTTTTTAATCGAGATAGGAAATCAGCCACTTGATTTTCCTTTCCAGGTCTATTCAAGATTGTGATGTTGAATTCCTGCATCAATAACAACCATCTTGTTATCCTGCCATTAGTAATAGGTTTTTTCATGAGATATCTTATGGAAGAATGATCTGTATGGATAAAGACTTCATAACCAGTGATGTAGTGACGAAATTTATTCA
>ML811699.1:44061-56332 GCA_009831015.1 Picea engelmannii | reverse complement strand
ATAGAGAGAGATTAGAGAGGAAACAATGGGGGAAAGAGAGGGGGGAAGAGGGACACAAGGAGAGAGGGTAATAGGGGGAAGAGAGAGGGTGGGGGGAGAGTGAGTGAGGGATAGGGAGAGTGAGATCGGACAGAAAGAGAGGAAGATAGATAGATAGAGAGAGAGAGAATTATTTGTGTTAACAAGAAAGTGTGCATGTTCCTGTTGCTAATAACACACACACATTTTAGGAACACATGCGCTATTTGAATTTCAATTTTTTTTCGGGTGGGAGCCATAACTCTAACATACGTGTTTGTTGAGTTGGTTGCCTCAGATTTAGGTTTGGGATGAAAAACCTAGTGGTTCGTTCTGCAAATACATAAAAACATCCATTTTTATGAATTCCTCTCCATATCTTTGTCTTTGACATTATTTTTCTATAGGATACACAATTCAGTTATTGATGAAACTATAGACAAAGATAGAGTTGGCTGTGGAGATTCCAAATATATATATTTAAAAAAATAATAATAATGTTTACTATTTTTAGTCTATTTTTTTCTTGACATATATCAAAATCCTATAATACATACCTCTCTTATTTCTGATATAAGTTTTTCTCAGCTTAGAGGAGAAGACCAATACCTACAATCTAAAAAAAATTGTTAGAAAAAAACAAATTTGACCTAGTTATTCACAATGTTTATGAATAAAAGTTGTATATTCGGAAAGCTAATTCAATTTCGTAAGTTTCATCTTCTTACACCATATTCAAATTCATTGTAAAAGTACCTTGAATAATTAATTCCTCCTATGGTTGGGTGACAATAGTGATATTGTCTATGGTAAAACTAGCACATCAATAATTTAACACTCCTAAAAGTTTTCTTCCTTTCCTTTTAACCTCTCCTCCACTTTTTACCTTGATCATTTCTTTTAATCCGCGAGATGATACAAACGTAGTCGATCTTGGAAGCCTAGTATCCATCCTATTATTCACCTTCTATGTCATTAAGACTTCTCCCCTTTCATGAAGATGACTACGAACTTAGCTAATCTTGAAACCCAACCCCTTCCTTCCCATGCCACCGCCCACTTCAAATTTTTACCTTGACCATTTCTTTTAATTGTGAAGATGAATCGTGAAAGCCTATTATCCATCATCAAAATCATTAAACCTTCTCCCTTTTTTCTAATTTTTTTCCACTTTCTATCATCAAAATCATTAAGCCTTCTCCCCTCTTTCTGATTTTTATTCCACTTTTTCTAAAAGTTTTCCTTCTTTTCTTTTAACCTTTTACTTTTTTTTCAGGGTCCCTCCCTGGCGTTTCTTGCTAGAAATCTCAGCCATATCTGGTCTGGGACTGCAAGGGAAATTCCAGTTGCTGTTGCTTCTGGCGAGTGCATATTCTTCCCTACGAAATTGACATAGCTGAAGACTCTCATCTGCCGGCCATCTGTAAATCCATATAACTCTTCCAACCCCCGATCGTCCGCAAAACTTCCTGTACGGGCGATAGATTTATTGATCACCGATGCTCTCAAAAAGGAGAAACCCCAGCAGAACGTGCGTAGCTACGGTGTTCGTAAGACCGGCCAACCAGCTGATCTGTCTCTCAACATCAAGGCTGTCGACGGGCCTATTGACCGGTTGACCATCCTTGTCAAGCACGAAAAATTTGCGGCTCTAGCGCCTGTGCTGGAAAATCCCCCGCTCTCACCCAAAGAGTCCCTGAGACGGGACTAGCAAAGAATGTAAGAATTTTCTTGGCCTTTGCATATTATGTCTATACGTTAAACATTCTAAGTTTATTTTTTTTGTTTTTTACTGGGTGTTTTTTTTTCAATTTGGTGTGAAATTGTTGAATATACAAATTTGAATGGTTAAATTTGTATAATTTTACTGATCAGAAGTTTTTTAACTAGTTAAATCTATTTATACATTCAAAATACAATTTAAATAATAAAAAATTATGATTTCACCCAAATTTATATAGACCAGATTACAATAAAAAAAAAAATACCATAATTATATTATAAAAAAATTACTCTATTTTAAATTATATTATCAAAAATTTACTCTATTTTAAAGTTTTTTTTTTTTTTTAATGTAAACAAAGCTGCATGGCAACGTATACTTGCCGCTATGCAGGTATAATAAAATAAAACAATAGTTGTATTGAATCCACTGCATATGTTGAGATGAATAACAAATTTATTTGTTGAATATGGCAAACAAGCGTCATCTCAATAAAGGACGTTGAAGATCCTTCCGCAGTCGTTGAAGATCCTTGCGCAACCGTGACAATAAGAGATGCATTTGAACAACTAATCACAATTTAGAAAACTATTTTAAAATAATTTAAAAAATCAAATTGTAATGTTATACCTTTAAAAATGCTCAAAACTATTTTGGTCAAACCTCAGCTAATAGACGATCAATAGCATATCCAATACTATATACCACCGCAAGTGTCAGGTATAATGACCAATATCCCTTCACATTATTTTGACTGATCTTAAAAAAACCCAATTTCATAAAACATTTAGATTATACATTGTAAAATGCTCAAACTTATATTTAAGGTTAACACTCAAAATTTGTAATATAAAAATAAAACTTATATTTAAGTTTAAACCTTAAAAAATTGTGAAAAAAAAAATACAAATGCCATCAACTTTGAATTGTACAAAATATTATATTATTTTATTTTAACTTTAACACTCAAATAATTGTGAAAGAAAAAGTACAATTGTCATCTATTTGAATCCTACCTACAAAATATTATTTTATTTTATTTAAATCTGCTTAGGAAAAAGGTACCCATTAAATGAGAACAAAAAAAAAAATGCATATCCATGCCAAAAAAGAAAGGGTTATTTATTTAACAAGATGGGCCCCCAACTCTTGACAATATATATAAAAAAATAAGAAATATTTATGACAATTACATTGGGGGAAGTGAAGGCATCAATAAGACTTAAAAGTTTTTGGCCAATAAGATATCACATAAATGAGATTTAAAATTTAAAATAAATAATTATTTTTTTAAACTTTGTATAAAGGGATGTATATTTTATGGTCAACCATGAACTAATAGAAAGTCAAGCCTAACTCAAAGCTATATACCATGTCTATAGGCACATATAATAACATCACCTACTTATATACGGGGGAAAATCAAAACGTAGCATCGATTTGGCGAAACTTCGCTCCAATGTCAGTTAGCCTAATAGTAAAAGCCGAACCGTACTATAAGTCAGCTCTGAAATATGGCTTTCATCCGGTGAGAGTCATTGGTTCAAATCCAATAGTAGGTAATATATCATAGAAGAGTAGCTGCTATCTAATAAGTTTTACTTTTGTTTGGATTAAGATCAAACATTGAATCTATTTTCAGAAAAGTAGTGAGAAAAGCCTTTCAAAATTATCATAATGGTTGGTAAATATCTTTTGAAATTGAGATTTAATTTGGGTATAAGGACTACAATTTAAGATAAAGTTGTTTTCATTTTCAAAATGAAAAATAGCACAAAAAATTTATTTATATAAAAAAAAAAATTACAATCACAGCACAACTTTGTTCAAAATCTATTCCGTCCACAAAGGTTCTGAGACTGAAAAACTCATAACCTAATCCAAAATAACGGATCCAAAAATGAAAACTCATTACTTCTCAATCCTAATGTGGAAAGACATAGTTTAAAGATACTCTGACCAAAAAATCTGATACAAAAGTATAACAAAGGATAGAAAATAAAAACGTCCATGACACAGGGACAACAAGAAAGAAAAACAAATCCAGACTATGATCTATTATAAATTGCTAAACTGGATCAGAAATTGGAGAAAATTAAAAAATATCCACATGGAAGATTTGCCCAGCAATCTTTCCATCCCATTTAAAGTAAGTAATTTTTCCTTTTGTCGTCATGAGGGCCCTTTTTGACACTTTATCAGCCTCTGTATTTGCTTCTCTGTAGATATGATGAAAAGAGATACCATTGAAGAAACGGATTAGGTCCTTTGAATCAATTATCACCTTCGAATCCCCTAAGACCTGAATATACCGAAGATTCAATAACTTTGAGATAGTAAGCGTGGCCCATGCTCCCAACAACTCAGCCTTTGTATTCGTTCCTGCACCACAATTGAAAAACTAGTGAAAAACTTGGGCATTAATGGTTTTTATCGTGCCCCCGGTGGCCACAGAATAACCCTCCATCCTCAAGGTCAGATTTTGATGCAAGAGAGTAGTATTTTTCTTGTTCCTTTTTTTACTGAATGCTCCCAAGGTTTTTTAAACCACTGACTAGACTGAAGGGAAATGTCCTTCAAATAAGCACAAGTTTCGTTCCTTCCAAAGGAACCAACACAACAAAAGAGAAAATCTATTTGAAACCTGTATGTATGAATACCATAGGTCCATACAAGTTTGTAGCGTGTATCCTACCCACTGGAAATTAAAATGAAGGAGATGCTCACATTTGTTCCAAACCGATTTTGTGAAGATACACTCTATGAAGAGACGTTTGATATCTTCCACTTGTTGACCACATAAAATGAAATAACTCGGACCTATCCATCCCTTCTTCTGTAAGATATCCCAAGTAAGAATTTTATCATTGATTGCCAGCCAGAAGAATAAAATTACCTTCAGAGGTAAGTGCCACTTCCAGATATGACTCGGCCATCCATTTAATGTTGGTAAATCCTGTAGAGATAAGATAGCCATATAAACATTTTTAACTGTCATAATTCCTTTTTTGTCTCCGCCCGTCCAGATCAAGACATCTTCATCATTTAAGCGCAAAGTTACGTCGGCTCCATTTAATTATGTTATCAACTTTATCCAATCAAAAAAGAGGTTCCCTGTCAAACCCAATTCCACGCTAGTTTTCCAAACCTCCACTCTCGTTATCGGATGCTTAGCCAATGAGGCTTGAGGCAATACAAAAATCAAAATTTTATTTAATTGTAATATTGTTTTTGTTTTAAGAAGATAATTTTCCCCCAAATATAGAATACAATCTCTCCCGATCTCAACTTTAAAATCAGAACCTGGATGCCAACTGAGCCAATGAAGGATATAAGGAAGAGAGCATAATAGACTTAACCAAATCCTGCAAGCCAAAATGCACTTATGAGAAAGCTTCCTAAGCCAAGTTTCTAATGGAGTGTTATGTAAATATTTATCACAAACCACCCTGTGCCAAATACTATCATGGTTTAGAAGCCTCCAAAGAGTTGTTGTATTTAATGCAGTAATTGAAAATAAAAAGATTCCTCAGTCCCCATCCCCCGAGCTTTTTTGGTCTAGACAACATTTCCCACCTGCATAGATGGTAATGATGGGTCTCCGACTGGCCATTCCAAATAAATTGAAGCATCACCTGTTTGATGCTATTTAAAACTGACTCAGGCAAGGCTTCCAATGACATCCAAAAGACTGGTTGAGCTTCAAGAACTGACTTTACCAATATGTATCTTCCTCCCAACGATGAGCTTCTATTGCACCATAGATCTACTTTCTTTTGTAATTTTGAAATTAACCAGTTTGAATCATTAGAAAATTGCGCTCCAGACTTTAAAAAATATCCTAGATACTTGAATCCTTCTGCAAGATGGCTGAACTTATAAGGTAGAATCAGTTTATAAGGATCTAAATCGGCCTCCAACAATCCATTAAAAAAACTGCAGTCTTTGAAAGATTTATTGACATTCCTGAGGCTTTACAAAAGAGGTTAATAATCCTAGTTATTTCCTGCCAATCGCTGATACTGGCCTTTGATAAAATGATAACGTCATCCACAAAAAGGATATGTAATACTTTTATCATCCTAGAGAATTTGATACCTGAGATTGTTCCTCTTACAAGACTATCTTTGAGCATTAAGCTCAAGCCTTCCATCACTAGAATAAAGAGCAATGGGGATAGTGGGTAACCTTGGCGGACTCCTCTTCTGCTCCTGAAAAAATCAGTAGCCTCCCCGTTTATTGAAACTGAAAAGGATGTCAAAGTGACACAAGACAAAATCCAATTTGTCAATTTAATCCCTGCTCTAATTTTTAAGAGGATCAATTTGAGATATTCCCAATCAATACTATCATATGCTTTCCTTAAATCCAGTTTCAATACCAAAGCCTTTAATCTTTTCTTTTTTATGTTGTGTAAAACCTAATGTGTCGTGTCTACTGCATCTTGGATCCTCCTTTCCTTTAAAAAACCTAGTTGTTCTATAGAGATAGCTCTGGAGAGAAAGGGTTTTAAACGGTTAGCAATTATCTTAGATATTATTTTGTAGCATAGGTTGCAAATTAGATTGGCCTAAAATCGTCGAAAGAAGATGGGTTATTGGCCTTTGGAATCAGAGTAAAAAACTTAGAGTTTAATCCTCCAAAAATATCCCCCAGTTTGCTAGACTCGTCTACCATAGCAAGTAGATCTTCTCCTACAAGATCGAAGAAAAATGTAAAGAGCTCGATCATCCAGCCAGCCGGCCCCGAGATTTTTTCTTTCTTGAAAATGAAAAGAACCGCTTTCACTTCCTCCAAAGTAACATGTATGAACAACAAATCTGCCTCCTCTTCGTTTATCATCTATGGATAAAATTCCGTAACATTTAATTGTTCAAAAGGACTCAGGATAGTCGGCGCCTTATAAAAATATTTGTAGTAGTTTATTGTTGCTCCCTTTATAGATTACTGTTCTAATACAAAATCCCCTTGACCATTTTTTATTTTCCATATATGTTTCCTCACCCTATTATAACTTGCTAGTTTATGAAAATATCTGGTATTTTTGTCACCGCTAGAAAGCGAGAGAGCCCTGCTCCACAGCCTCCATTTATCCTCTTCTTCTTTTAATAATGCATTTTGTTCCGTCTATAAAATCCTCAGAGAAGTAGCAAGTATAAGATCATATGGCTCGCCTTCCATAATATTAAGAGTATTCTTTATTTCTAATTCTAAGGACAACAACTTTTTTTTTTTCATTGTGTCTTTTAGCCATTATTTAGTTTTTTTTTTCAGGACCTGCAATTTCCAATTGATCTGCCTCTATTTTTCACTTTCTGTCAGAAACAACGGGTCATTACAAACTTTGTACACTAAATCAACAAAACCTTTATTGCTTAGCCATTGTCCATTGAATTTAAATGGGTAAGATTTTTGAACCGGAGGAAGATCTAATTGCAAAAAAACGGGTGCATGATCGGAGATGTAAGGGAAATCGACCCACGACCTATAAAGTCTAGTTTCGTTTAATAAACCTTCAGCAACCAAAAATAGATCAAGTCTCCTAGCCACCGCATCTGGACCAAGGCGACCATTTCTCCAAGTCGGCACCACTTTCGCCGGCCTTATGTCAATCAAATTATTTTGTATAAAAATCTCTCTGCAGTAGTTCTCATTTATCCCTGACTCATTTTGCCCTCCCCAAGCCTCATCTGTTGATATTATGATATTTAGATCCCCAGCCACTATCAAATTTTTTATTGAAAAAATACCACTGTCATCCAACTTCTTCTAGATTTTTTTTTTATCTCTACACAGTCCATAAATATTTAAAATAGTTATTTCTCGGTTGTGTAGAAGACCCTTCCCTATTAATAACATACCGCCCACTATCAGATAAGGATCTAAATAAAATATTAAAGGATCCCACGCAGCTAAGAGGACTCCCGAGGTACCCACTAAACTAACAGAACTTGAAACCTAATTCGGACAAAAAATATGTATGAAATCCCTTACTTTCTTCTCCTCGACCATTGTCTCTTGGAGAAGGATGACATCAGGGTAAGTGTGATTCAACAGTCGACGTACTGAGGAAACTTTGAGGGTGCCTCCTATTCCTCTTACATTTAATGATAGAACTAACATCACTTAGCCCTCGCTAGGGATTTCATTGCTCTAAGAGGCCCATTGTCAGTAGGAGAGAGGACAGACTCAGTTACCTCAGAGGACGCTTGTGCCAATTTTTTCCGACTGCTTCGAGTTTTTAAGGGAGAAAGTTTAATACCTAATCCCATAGACTAGGCGAACTCTTTTCCATCCCTAGTCGATGAAGGCTTTGAAGAGGTAGCCTCCGATGAGGTAGAAGCATCGATGGGTGTCTTACCTCGGAAAGTGTGAATGTTAATAGCATCCTTATTATCTATAATGAAAGGTATAAGAGAGTCAGGTACCAGGTTGTGAGAGGAAACTCCCTCCTTGGCTTTTCTAAGACCTGACTCAAACCCTGTGTCAGTCTGAGATGGATGAGGAGAAGGGCTGGTAACACCCAGAACCCGAGTTTTTTGACATAAAGGCGGAGGAGTAATAGCCAATCCAAAGGGTTGACTGGCTGGTAAAATAAAAGGGTCTGGTAGAGTGGAACTAGAAACCAAGGGAGGTTCAATACAACTGGATAGAAAACTTGCGTTACCCTTCCCTAGCTCAGTTGAAATAATACTCCTAGCAATATCCACAGGAACATTGGTGGTGGAGGATAAAAGCCACTTTGAGCTATCTAAAAAATTCCTTTCCCAGAGTGATAAAGAGGAGAATAGAGAGGGGAAAAATAACTTCAACTTACCAATAAGAGTAGTCACCTCTTCCAATGAATAAACTTGTCCATCTTCACACTGAAACAGAGTGTCCTCTGATGATTCAAGTTCCTGCATATATTTTGGTGGGTCTTCATGAAGAAGAGATTCTTCAGACAACTCTTCCTCCATCTTTCCAGTGCAGTCTCGACGCAAGTGACCAGTTGATCGACACCTACTACATCTGAAGGGTATACCTTGGTAGTCAAGCCTTTGTTTAAAGTGACGTCCCCTCCATTCGATATCCAACAGTTCAGGGAGCCCCCTATGGATATCAATCTCCACTAGAATCCTCCCAACTTTCCTAGCTGCTGACTTTAGTGCTGGCTCATCCAGGGAGATAAAACGACCCAATGACTCTCCAATAGCCTTCAATGCTCCCTCATTCCAAAAATGTAATGGGAGACCAAGGAGAAGGACCCAAAAATGTCTTTGATGAAAATACTCAGTCTGGGGGTCAAAGGCCATTCTCCATCTCTTCAACATCAAGATACTACCACCCAGGACCCAAAAACTATTCAAAAGCATTGAAGCATCCTCCGGTGACTTGCAAATGAAACCCAACCAACCTTTGGTAAGATAGTGGGTCTCTGGAATATAACCAAGTAGAGGTTTCCAAGTGATCTCCATCCACTCTGCGACTGGACTCGATGCCAAGTAGGAATATGAGAGTCTCCCAACTAGTCCACAAAGTGCCAGTCTGCACGAATCTTCTAGCCCAACATCTTCCCCCAACACCATCTCTCAAACCCATTTGTTTGGCTTCCACAACTTCTTTCTAAACCTGGTCTGTTGTGAGGACCTGTGGGTAAACCTATGTCTATCAACAACAAAAACTCATTTCTTCTCCAGACAGGTCAGAAAGGTCTTCTCAAGACAACTCTTTTGTAAAGGATTTATGAAACCTATAGAAGAAACTATCCCTTTAGAAACTAAAGGATCCTTCTGTAGTAAAGTGTGGTCAAAAGGAGTAGTAGTAAAAGTAAGAGGGACAGGATCCGAAACACTAGACTGCTGGTTTGAAGGAAGGACTGGGAAGTCGATTTTTTTCTCCAACAAAACTGACTCGTTAAAAAGTCCACTTCTGAGCCACTCAGCTTCATCCTCGAGATTCATCAGTTTCAAAACTTCTTTTAATACGTCAACCTTTGACCCAAAATCCATCCAGAGTGAAAAGATAAAATGGATTTTGTAGGGAAGAAAGATATTTCAGACGAGTCCAAACAACAGTGATGAATGGAATAAACTTTCAAAGTGACATCTGAAAAGGGGTAATAAAATATTGTCTGAGGACAAGCTTTGTAACCTCGCTAAGGGACAGAAACCATAGAAAGGAAAATAACATAGAGGAAAAACTGGGGCAGCTCCCCAGACAAAGGAAAGTCACTGGGCCCAATAAGCAGAAATGTGGAAACAACTACGGAGTCTGACAAAGAAAAAAAAACAAGAAGGCATGTTCGAAAGAAGAGGAAAAAAGAAACTACTAAAGAAGGGAGATAATCCCGTGACTACTCCCTTTGGAGAGGAGCTAAATCTTCAATAATGGTTTCAAATACTAGCAATCCGAAGACTCCAGAAAAATCCTTATCCTCCATTTTCAAACCAGTTTGAAACCCCCCCAGAAACTTGAGCTTCCATTCTAAATAAATTTTTGAAAGTTAATTTTGTCTCTAGTTGATACTTTGTGGGAGCGTTCTTCTTCTAGGTTCACTCGAAAAGTTGTTGTTTTCATTTGAACCTTCTTAGTGTCACAAAGATGATAAATACTTTCATTGCAAGGTATTTTATGAATTGTCACCCAATTTCACTATGAAGGTCATCAGAAATTTATCTTAATCTAGGGAGGTCTATTTTCTTCTTTATACTACTTAAAACAAAATAGAGAGATACTTTTGATTTTCAAGGTTAGGTTTTCTCACCTTCTTAAAGTATCTTAATTTTCTTTTATCCTCTAATGATTTATAGCACCACAGTTTCTTCTTAAATTTAGAGGTAATAATATATTTAATATTATAATTGAACTCTACCTTTGTTCCCCAATGATTTAGCCAAGAGTTACATCTTTATGCCATCCCCTTGAGTCATAGGTGGTTTTGGCTATACTTTGAAGCAATTTTGGGGAGCCTCTTGCCTACCATGTTATTTAACTTGTTCTTGTACATTAGGTACCTAGTCATATCCATTCTTTCAATGGGGGAAAGACTCACTTCTATGAGGAGGATAAGACAGGGTGCGATCCCTTTAATTTTGAAATTATAACTTATAAAATTATTTTGGATCTACTCTGTCTCTATCTTTCTCCATGATTTTCTAGAGATACTACATCCCCAAAATTCACATCCATATATGATAACAGTAGTGACTAGAGTCTTAAATAGGAGTTTTTGTTGTCCCATAACCAAAGGTCCACTCCCTTACAATTATTTTCAAGCCCGTAATAATCTTTCCACCTTCCGTTTATCCTTTTCTTAATGCTATAGTTCAAGTTGAACTTGTGATGAATATCGATGTTGAAATATTGTTAGGAAGACACTTCCTCCAAGTTGTTGTTGTCAATAAATTATGGGTGAGTGCAAGCTAATGATGGTTTCTCATGACGGGTTAGTGGCAATGCAAACCTGGAAAACAACAATTTATTAACTTGGAGGGATTATTCAAGGTACTTTTTCAATGTATTTGAATATGGTGTAAGAAGATGAAACATAGGAAATTGAATTAGCTTTCCGGATATACAAGTTTTATTCATAGAAATTGTGAATAACTATGTCAAATTTGATTTTTTCTAACATTGGTATCTTATTTTTCCAACAAAATATAAGGTATATGTTTTTGTTCGTCTTTTGTTTTTGTAGGCTAAGAGGGTCTTAACATGATCAAAACAAATTATTTTTTTTAGATCATAAGTATCGGTCTCCTCTAGTGTCGCATATAACTCATTCGATAAATGGTTAAGCCGACAAAAAGTTATAGAAAAAATAAAAAAGGTATGTATTATAGGATTTTGATATATGTCAAGAGAAAAATAGATTAAAAATAGTAAACATTATTTTATTTTATTTTAAATTGCATTTTTGGAATCTGCACAACCAACTCTATTTGTGTTTGTAGTTTCGTCAATAATTGAATTGTGTAGCATGTAGAAAATAACGTCAAAGATAGAGATATGGAGAGGAATTCATAAAAATGGAGGTTTTTATGTATTTGCAGACAGAACCACTAGGTTTGTCATCCCAAACCTAAATCTGAGGAAACCAACTCAACAAATGTGTATGTTAGAGTTGTCTCTCTCGCCTGAGAAAAATTAAAATTTGAATAACGTGTGCACGTGTTATTAGCAAGAGAGAGTGGTATAGAAGGAGGAAGGGAGAGAGGGAAAGAGAGGATGAGAGAGAGAAATAGATGGAGGGAGAGAGAGGGGAGGAGAGAGAGTGGTGGGAGAGAGAGTGGGAGAGAGAGAGAGTGGTGGGAGAGAGAGAAGGGTAGAGAGAGAGGGAGAGGGAGAGTAGTAGATAGAGATGAAATCCTTTGTGGTTCATGGGGTGAATATCGCTATGTCCACAGTAATCCCCCCCTAAATCCGAAGAACATAGGAGGGTCAAGAATTTTGAGAATATTGGCTCATAGAGAGCAACATGTCGCATAGACGAGTCTCAAACCTGTGTGTGGAGGAGAAAAATCCCCACCCCAACCAATTGAGATACAA
>ML811699.1:24819-35835 GCA_009831015.1 Picea engelmannii | reverse complement strand
GCAAGCACAAACAAGCTCAACTACAGCCCTAGGACCTCAAACTCTCAAACTTGAGCCAAACAACAACAAGAAACAACCGACGAACCAATGAACCAACGAACAAGCAACAACCACTAAACCAGTAAACAACATATGTATCTCCAACGATTACCAAACTGTAGCCCAAACAAAGAAGGAACCAAAAACATATGACGAGCATGTCAGTATAAATAGTCAAACATTCTTACTTGCAAACTACAAATATCCAACAAAAAAGAATGAATAGAAAATGAAATTATGGCATCGAAACTTACTCTGAAACAATGAACGACAGAAGCGCAAGTCGAATTGTGGGTACAGTGCCTGGACCTCGCAAAGTAAAAAAAATAGATCCAACTGCAAATGTAGGACCCCAACCCTGCAAAGTTGAAGTAAACAAAGAAAGAAAGAAGCACCAATAGGTCCAATCGTAGGCACAAGTCCCCAACCTTGCAAAGTTGAACCAAACAACAACAAGCAGCAATCGATGAACCAGTGAAAAAGAAGCACCCACCAAACTAGTAAACAATATATGTATCTTCAACAATGACCAAATTGCATTCCAAGCATAGAAGAATTATGAAACATACAATGCCTATTCAACTGGTGGTGGACAACAATATTGTCCAAATTCACTGCAACATTGTATGGAAAAATTCGAGGAAAAATGTACTCTGAGAATCTTATTTAGGTAAAAATTTAAGGTTGTCAGGTTGTTCAAGGGCCTTGTGGCATGCAAACAATTAAGTTATCAGGCATGTTTCAGGACCTTGTGCTATGTAAACATTTAAGTTGTCAGGCCTATTCAATCACCTCAAAAAAAGTGTCAATGATCTAAACCTTCGGTATGTAAACATTTCAATACAAATACAAAGGAATAATAATAATAATAAAAGGACATAATAATATGTGATCGTTATAGTCCCTCTACACCTTCGGCAGGGACTAATAATAAAAAAAAACATTAAAAAACAGTGTATGTGCTCAGAACTTTTGGTATGTAAACATTTCATTAAAAATGTAATAAAAATTAAAAAAGAGTGTCTAAGATCAAAACTTTGGATCTCTACACATTTACAACATTGGGAACAACGAAGCTAGCAATAAGACCTCCAATATATTCTCCAATGAGACGATCACACACACACACACACACACACACACACACACACACACACACACACACACACACATATATATAATGTTTGTACTTCTATAGTACGAACAATACATATGATGCGAAAATTTATAGTCAAACGACATATTAATATGAAGTCAACGAATTATCAATCGCTATAGTCCCTCTGCGCCTTCAACTGGGACTAATAACACTTCCTTTTACCCTGCCATACTCTTAACAATATAAGACATATAAGACATATCTTTTCCTACTTTCGTAATGAATTATTCTTCAAGAGCTTTTTACCCTGCCATACTCTTAACAATATAAGACATATAAGACATATCTTTGCTTACTTTTGTAATGAATTATTGTTCAAGAGCCCTAGCTTAAAATAACCATAATAACCATAATAAAGTTTGTATTTTCACTCCAACTAGATTTGAATATAGAAATGATATTCTAAATAATATTTTAATCCATTTATTTTATTTGTGTGGATAAACATCATCATGATCATAAATGATTATATTTTTTAAGAAATTTTGTAGTTGTATAGAGGGAAATCTACTAAAAGGGGTCTCTGAAATTTTGCAATAAAAATAGTTGTTTTTGAAACATTTCATGGACAATAAATAAAATGCTAAAGAATATCAAGTAATCTCTTACCTTCTTAAGGTTTGATAGATCAAATTTAGTCTCACTGGACATTAAACACCATCTACATTCTCATCATAAAATGATACTATAACATTATAAATGACATCAAGAATTACAAATATTTTAAATTATCTATAAATTATTTATTTTTTGATATAAAAGTCATGTTCAGATTATATGTTTAGCTATATGTTTAGATCTCTTTTCTTCAAATGCAAGTACAAAGAAAGAGACACTCTTTGTGGAGTTTCCTTTAACAATGTGGCATGTATGGCTACTACATAATCTCTCCTCCTTTGTTATGCTCACAAAATACCACTCTCATTTGTTATTCTTAGCTATGGAACAAGATACAATGTAAAATAATGAAACCCCTTCTCCTTATAGCGGCCCGATATTTAATATTGCCTGATAGCCATCTAGGCATAGGGTTTTGACTTCCTCAACCCTTAATTGTGATAAGGTTGTGGACCTTTTAGAATCTTCTTGAAATTACATACATGGATAGCCCCAAATGCATGATCATTGTAGGCTGATATGGCATCCACTCGTACCATGGTGGTCAAACTGGTAGGTTAACTTACAAGAGACGTAATTTTTGCATACGAGCTCCAAATGATGTAACTTTTGCACCGTTGGAAAGGTCTCAATGTGTAGAATAGCATCACATGGGCCTAGTCATTGCTAGAAAATTTTTGACCCAAAAAATGTTATTTGATTCATCAAAATGGTTTTGGAATGTTTCAAACCCCAATTTTTGAAACTGGGACCTTCCATTAAAACGACCCTGCAAGTTGATTCCTCAATTTTTTTTCCACTCTGAAAACATCGAGATCAATGAAAAGTAATATAATGATGCAGTACAGATCAACATTGGCCACATTTAGAGTCTTATATTTTATGAATATAGATAATACAAATGTAAAACCATCATTAACAAGACATATCAACTTATTTGAGTGCAATGTTATGCAATGTTATGCAATGTTAGAGACATAGATGATTTATTATGTTATGTTTGAATAAAATGGACACTGCATTTATTCTTTTTAATATCCAACAAGTACATCTTATACACATATTTTGTATCTTCATCAAAAAGTATCCTAATGTGCGATTAATATATTTTACCTTTATAAAACATTGCATCCTTAGTAGTTGTGGGTTCTCCATCGAGATCAACGGTTTGCCTTCACAATGTTTTCATGTTACTACAAACAAAATATTTTGATCCATATTTATCATGTAGATGTTATAAAATTATCCACCCATATTTTTGTTTGTCGATAATTAACAATAGTGAGAAGAAATCCCAATGTCAAATTTGGATGAAACCTTTATGTGTAAAACAATTTGAGAATGGATTTAGAATATATTAATCCACATAATTGGGCAACACAGAATGTTCAGGTAACAAAATCATGGAGCCAATTATACATTCAACTGAATATTTGTTGGTTGGAAATGAAACTTGTAAATGGGATGTATGTCTTATATGATTTGGATAATTATATTGGAAATGATTTTGATATGGACTGCATTGTTCAACTAAAATCTCAATTTCTTTTATGTGATTCTTTTATCAATCATCCATAAAAAATACTCCTCATATGATTCGATCACATTGTTTAGAAATTGTTTTAATCCGAATCTAAGTTGACAAAGGAAGACATGAAAAGAACATTTATGATTTCATCACATTGTTTAGAAATTGTTTTAAGCCGAATCAAAGTTGACAAAGGAAGCCATAAAAATAACATTTTCATTATCTCCATTGGTAAAAGCTTTCATATTGCAGGATTCATATCCAATTAACTAATAATTCCATAAAACAATATAATTATTATTGAAAGTACTTCAAAATAAAGAAGGAAACTACACATATTTATAAAATAAATTCAGAAATAACAAACGTAATGTAACATAATTGATGTTCATCAATTACAAAGACACAAATTGGATATGGAAATCATGTCTCCATTTAATCTTAATTATTTTTTTCTAAACATAACTCCATGAATTTTTTTCCTCTATTTTTGTTATCCCGCACACTCTTATTAGCATGGTTATTAATTTCATTTTCTATTTTTTTTCCTCTATTTTTGTTATCCCACACACTCTTATTAGCATGGTTATTAATTTCATTTTCTATCAACTATATTTTAGCTCATTTTCACTACATTATCCAACTTATCATAAATTATTCCAAAACTTAAATATATGTGTCCATATCAACGGAATCATACAAAAAAATTCACTTTATGTCATTGGTTTTAATTTTTTTTTTTTTCTTTCTACTCAAGTTTTAAAAGATTTCCTATTGGAGAACATTATTTTGAAATCAAATTTTCAATCATAATTTATCAATAATATGTTTGATGCAAACAACTGACTATATTTTTTTTCTTGTCCATTATAGTATTATAAATATTAGGATTATGAACAAAAAAACATGTATTTCACAAAGACTATAAATTATCAATCTAAAATACCAAAATAATATGTTCTAAATAAAATTATAATATATCACATGGTTGAATAAAAAATTGAAAGTGTAATTCCAATTAAATTTAAATTCCATATACGATATGCTATAATGATTAATAATTTTCTAATACTATCCCTCAAATGGGGTGATAGTGGGGTGAGTAATCCCAACCACCTAGCCAGAGGCACCGACGCATAGTGAGTTCACGTCGTCATACACACCACATGGAGAATTTTCAAGTGACATCCCACAACTTGTAGTTAATATGACAAGGGACACCATTGAGAAGGTTCATTCCAGTGGCTCAATGCATATTAAAACCATCTAAATGATGCGAAGGTTGGGCATCGATGATAAATTAATGTGGGAGAGGGTGGGGCCTAGTCATACTCAACACATGTATCACATGGCAGTGGTTGGAATCCATGATGGTCGGTCACTCCCCTCTGGGGATGGGTAATAGCGCAATTGGTATGATATCCAAAAATTTAAGGCACTGTTATGGTAAGGATATTGCAACACTATTCATAGTCATGTGATTTATTTGCAATGACAGTGGCTTTAAATCTTGGAGGAAGGACATTCTACTTTGTAATTCTCCCTAGTTGATTAGTTTCTTTGGCTCTCGATGTGGTCTCTCCTCACCATCCTGGGAAAGTTATCTTCTTTGTAGCATCACTTTCATTCTCTTGGTCGTAAAGATGGTGTGAAGAGGTTCAAGGCGAAGGGGTCAAATCCAATGCATAATATTTCCTCTACCATGGGCCTAGCAAGAGGTTATGGATGCATCAGAGGTCTTTAATGTTCACATTGCCCCCAAAATTCAAGTAGAAATGGAACTCATGGAGGAAGACATCCATTTAGAACGAGTTACAGCCCCAAATAGGGACATTGATGTTGAGCTCATTTCCTAGATCCCTAACATAAGGTCCTCACGATCTCAAGAAATAAAATATTACTACACCATATATCTTCATTGGAACATTAAGGCTCTCCTGGGAAAATTCATGGTAGTGATCTGCAATTTATATATGAAAAACACAGAAAACTAAATGCACCATGAAAAAAAAAAACTAGATAGCGCGGAGCAGAGAAAATAGAATATATATGAAAATGGAGAAGAATTAGAACAAAAAATAACCAGCACGTTTTTTTGAGTGAGAGAGGAGCACCTTCTATAAGAAAGGTGACTTTTTCCTTCTCGTTATTAACTGATTAAAATAGAAGTTGCAACAACTAACTAAATCTTACAACAATATTTACTAAAAGTGCACTAAATGCTTGCAGCAGAAAGTGTTGAAGCGAACTACTATCTACAATAGAAATATCTGAAACTAACTACAACACCAACTACATTACTAATTAAGGAGCGCCCCCTCATCCTGAGTGGCCAAGGAAGTGGGGTGCACTTCCTGGTGGCCCAGGTAGATAGGAACATAGGAACTAATAAAATATTATTGCAATTGGAAACCTCTAGCTCCAAATTAAAGCTCGATGGACTAGAAAGTCGCCCTCATGACAGAAGAGACAATGGACTTAAACTTCAATGATCCAAACAAAAGAATTCCATAGGTTCCAGAGGACAGTGTCACCTCTGCTCTAGCTTAATTTCTACATGCCTTGTTATTTAGTTTTATATATTTATCATATAAACTCTATCCAGATACTAGACCAACACCACTTTGATTTAAAAAAGCTTTCTAGTTTTGTTTTTTGTTATCTGCTAAACAGAGATAAAATAAAATAAAATTAGAAAAACAAAATATTTAGCCTCAAACTCGTCTAGTTTCCCGAGCAACAAACAAAAATATGTAGTTTTGTCAATGTTAATATATTAGTCATAGATACCTTAAAAAAAATTCTAAAATTATAATTACGTAATAAACTATTAATATAAATAATTATTAATAATTCATTGATAAAAATATTAATATTTATATTATATAATAATATATGTAAAATTTCCCCGGATGGGATGTTAGGGCGGCCAACGTGGCATACGACGGGAGCAAGCACCAGCCACCAAGGCATGGAGCCATGTGACGGGCTCGTGCCACAGCCCGCCACCCTCCTCTGCGATTAAATGGCCATTACTGCGATATGAAGGGGCATTTATGAAGTTTTCTCTCCTTCTTTGCGTCTTTGTATGGCTTGGTTAACGATGTTTGTCATTCATCTCCGCTTGCTTCCCGCAGGGCTCATCCCTTCGTAGCCATGGCCTGACCCTGCTCGAATTCTCTGGTTCGATCCCGCCCCTGCTCACCCCTAGGCCATACACCTTCACCGGGTGCTCTTCATCTCCTCAGCCAGTCACACTGTGTACCTTATTCCGCGTCCAAGGGGAAGACCGAGGAGGGGCTCTCCTTGGAAGCCTCGTCGACCCTCGGTCTCGCCTCCTGACTCGCCCTCCATCTGCTCCTCCCCCCGCCTTCAGTCTGAGATTTTCTTTGCTTCCTCTCATGCTCCGCCGAACTCGCAGTTTAATTGTTTAGCAATAATCCCCCGGACGCCGAGCTCACTCTCACGTCACTTTCTCGACCCTCCGGTGGATTTCACTGCCCCCACGCCAGTCCTTGACCCTTTGAGAAACTCAGGCGGCGAACCTTCTCCTCATCGTAAGCCTAGGAAGGCTGGACACCAATTCACTGATTCCTTCAATAGCGCGCAGTTCAGAGACAGCCTGGCTATCCTTCACGGTCTGGTCTTTGAACTCCGCCAGGGGGTGGAGGACCTCCAATTTCGCCTACAAGCTACAGATGAAAAGGTGGCGGTCTTTCTTCAGACTCTCTCCTCCATGCATGAAGATTTCTCCTCGGACTCGGCCGAAGCGACTCAAATGGAGGAACCCAGTGCAGCTACAGGTGAAGGACATGACAAGGCGCAGCACTCAGCAGAAATGGTATGGGAGAAGGATGGGCGAGAGAGCAGTGTTGATGGAACCGCATGCGACATGAAAGTTGAAAGGAAATGGGCAGACCAGGTGACGTATGTTGAGGAGGAACCCTGGACAGAGGACCTCCACGCCACATGGCCAGGCTATCTACCAAGTGTCTAGGTCTATACTGTTTTTCAAGGTCTTGTCAGTCTTTTAGTTTTAGCTGATAAACAGTTTGTCTAAGGCCTTTTTCTTAGCCTATCATACTACTTATTTGGACTCATAGGCTGGCTGGACTGGTTTCCCCTTTGTTGGGGCAGTCCAGTAACTACAGCATGGCTATCTCTGTATTTTGCAACTCTACTTCAGTTCTGGAAGGCTCTTAATATATATACTTCTTATTTACAAAAAAAAATAAAAATATATGTAAAATTTGTAATATTATAATATAATACAATATATCAAAGTATAATAATAATGAGAATAATTTACTATTATTATTTATTTTAAATAAATATTATATAAAATTAATTATATAATTAATATAAATTGTATAATTTTATAATATAATAATTAAAAAAATTATTATATTATAATATTAAATAATATATTTAGTGAACGTTAATCATCATCATCATATACTAAATAATATTATTTATTATTTTGATTAATTATTACATTTTTTGAAACGACCATATATATCATTTTTTTTATATCGATTGTATATCATTTTTTTTTATATAACATTGAAAAAAATGCACAGACATAAAAACCAACTCACCAGTAAGGGTTTTCAAGAGAGATTTGTCCTATTCTGATTTTTCTGATAATAAAATGTCATATAATGAATGATTTTATCAAATACCATTGTCATAATCCCAAACATAAACAACATGTCTGCTTCTACCATTCAATCACGCCTACTGTCACCAAACCACACTTCTGCCACACGTTTTTACGCGACCACTTGACTTTTGCAAGTCACCTTTTATTACGCCGTAAGGCGTATACCTATTGACAATGGGCAGAATTAATCACCTTTTAATCTCAAATTCTAATCTAATGGCTAACAATTGAAGATGCTGGCATATTCTTAGTCGTCCTCCCAAATCAATGAATGTGATTTACTCTTCATAACTTCCTTGTATTTTTGAATGCATCCGTTAACCTGTTTACTTTTTTACTTTTACCTAATCATATTAAGAAATTACTGTATCATTATATGATTGCCACGTTTGAATGATTAACCTTTGGAATTACCACGTTTGTATTTCCTCGGTTGTCCGTTCATTTTCTGGCTATACACGCAGCCTTTCCTTAGTTGTTGTCCGTTCATTTTCTGGCTGTACACGCAGCCTTTCCTTAATTGTTCGTCCGTTCATTTTCTGGTTTTCCTCACCTGTACGCCCGTTTCATTTTCTTATTGCGCGTTTCATTTTCTGCCTGTCCACGCTTTTCATATTGCGTGTTTCATTTTCTGCCTGTCACGCTTTTCATTTTATGAATTGTGGCTTAGAGTTCAGGTAAGGAGTGCTCCAGATATCAGTGAGGAAAACCGCTGAAATATGTTTTAGAGTGCTCTCTGGATTGTTGAGTATGGGGTGCTCTAGAATTCAGTGGATTCGGCTTTTGTATTGTATGGTCATTGTTGCAGGCCGACGCGGTGGAGAGCATGGAAGGGATTCTGGGTGTTTATCCAGAGATCGTGTATGAGCTCCACACCACACATAGCCCCACGTTTTTGGGAATAGATGGTAACGACGGATCGGCCTGGTCTGTATCGTATCGGACCAGGTTGTCAGTGTGTTCGACATGGGCGTCTGCCCCGATAGCCCGAGCTTCAGCGAGGAAGGAATGAGCTCTGTTCCGATTCAGTGGAAGGGAGAGTGCGAGGCCGACACACGGTTCAACGCCTCGCACTGCAACAAAAAGCTGATCGGTGCCCCATTTTTCTACAATGGCTACGAGGCTGCGCTTGGGCCTGTCAACGAGATGATGCAGTATAGGTCACCGAGGGACCAAGATGGCCACGGGACTCACACTGCGTCCACCCCTGCGGGGTCACACAGCGTGATTTTCATTTAATTTAATCCACAGCGTGCTTTTCCTTTATGTATATACAGCCATACATCTCCAAACCATACATCGAATGGAGTTTTAACAGACAATTCAAAACCATCAGATTTTCTGCATTACTATACGCGAGCTATTTACAATTTGCAATTAGATTTAAAATTAGGTTTACAATTTGTAAAATAGTTTTTAGGTTTACAATTAGGTTTAAAATTTAATTTAATGCGACCTATTCTATTTATGTTTAGTTTTCAGTTTCAAAATATTTTTAAAATTTAATTTACTACGACCTATTGTTTAATGTGACCTATCGGATTTAATTTAGTTTTCGGTTTCAAAATATGATAAATTTTATGTTTTTACACTTAAAAATATTATACGAGGTATAACTTTACGTTTGTGACTGATTAACAAACATAAAAAGTATAAAAACATAAAGAAACGGTTATGGCCCGTACTAGCACGGTTTTTTATTACGGGTACAATTAGAATTAGAGTTAAACTTTCTCTTAAACTTTAATAGAGTATTAGAATTAAACTTTCTCTTAAACTTTAAGAATTAAATGAACTTTCTCTTTAACAAAGTTTAACTCTATATTAAATGAACTCAATTCCACCTATTAATCAATTCCCACGGGTATAATATTAAACTTACGAATTTCTTCTGTACAATATTATTAGAGGTATAATATTTTTTTAGGTATAAAAACATAAAGAAACTTGAAAAAACGGAGGAAAAAGAAAAATATAAAGTCATAAAATGCATATAATATAATATAGTGATCATCTTAATAAATAGTTTTCAGATTTTTTTTAGCGATTTCATAATAATAAATATTTTTCAGCGTTTATTTTAGCCATTTCATAATCATTGTGGCTTTATCGTTTTACAAAACTAATAGTTTTGTTTCCAATTTCACATGGTAACATTATTTACATTTTTTGGCATATTTTTGGTTATGAAGCATATTTCATAATATAAATAATTTATAATTATTTTAAAGGTTAATGATCAATATCATAAGTCACCCTTCACTCACTCAAAACCAATTGTCACATAAACTTGGACCATTGGTCAATAACCATAATCAAGATTTGTAGTTAATCTTTAGCTAAAGGACAAGTCAAAATTTACATTAATCCACTAAACAACATTAGAACACAATAATCCACTAAACAACATTAGAACATTTTTTTTGTGAAGTTGTAAATAATAATAATAAATATTAGTTTTGGGTAAGAAAGTTATTAGGTTAAAGACCAACTCTTTTATTGCATCATTTGAATTATAACATCCTTAACAATGTCCCTTTAACTTTTATTTATTATGAAATGTGACATTTAATGACTTTATAGGGCTGACCTAATAATAATTTAATAATATATTAATAATTTAGGAATGTATTAGTTAATAAAGTACTTTAATACATTTTATGATTAATACATTATATTAATGTATAATTTAATTAACATAGGTATGTCATCCCAATGTGGAAAGAAATGTAACATCTCAATGACAACATTTCTAAAACATCGCAATATTTTGAACATAGAAATGTTGCAATCTACCAAACATCGCAATGTCGTAATGTGACAAACACGTATGGATGTCACAATGTGATGAAGATATATGTCGATCGTAATGTGATGAAGATATATGATGATTACAATGTGATGAAAATATCTCTATCATCGTAGTATGATGAATACTTCCCTGTCGTCATACTATGATGAATATAAATTAACGTCACAACGTGATGAACATTTCCTTGTCCTCTTAAC
>ML811699.1:0-18949 GCA_009831015.1 Picea engelmannii | reverse complement strand
ATTAGTTTTGGGCAGTTTTTCTGTGTTTGCAGCAGGACGGGACTGTGGAGCAGGTAGCAAGAGAGCAACGGCAAGGCATCCGGCAACGGGATTTAGCATCAGAACCAGGTTACCTGTTAAATTATGCATTTATTTCATTCTGCTATGAAACCGTTAATCTGGATAAATCTAAATTACTGATGTTGCTGTAACGAAAATCAATAGTATGCTATGAAGTTAATGTTTTCAGTTATTAAATAAATTGTTTATGGAAATAAATACTGTTTAGAATTATTTGGTTGTTACAGTTTAAAAAACATTAGACAGAGAGGAGATAGCATGTGTGATGTGAAGATTCTTCCTCATGTCTTCGGTACATGAGGTCTTCTTAGTGCACCATGAATCTGAGTGATGATAGCAACTCATTGGTTGAAGGGAGGTGGAGTCACGTCCCCTCCCATTCATTTCAATTCAACATTAATTTTCTTGGACCAATAATTTTCCTTGAGGGAGTTGATTTTTTTACAAAGGAACATAGATAGCTTAAGGTAAATACATTTGAGAATATTCCTCATTGATTTTGAGGGTGCTTTGTTCAAATTTATTTGTTTCCTTTTCCAAGGAGTCCATTTTTATCATCTTGATTCTGTGGTAGATTCGTTTCGAAGCCTTTTGATAATTAATTCAGAATCACCAATTAAAACTATTCTAGTTGAATTATAGCTTCATATACAATACAAGAGCCTATGCTTAATACAAGAACCTAGTCCCGTGAAAACTCAATATTATTATTTCCTTAGGAGTGAAAGATCACTCACCATGGGGGGCCCTTATTTCAATCAAAAGTATTAGCATATATTAACATATTTAGCACATATTAACATATTACATTTATGATATTGGATTTATAAAAAATATAATTAAAAATTAAAAGTCTATATGAATAACAACACGGAGTTTATTTAGTAAATTTATGATATACATGGAATTTATTTAGTAAATTTATTAAATATTATAGATATTATTTATTTTATTTTTATATTTCTTTTTTATTTTTATATTTCTTTTTTATTTTTATATTCATTAGAAAAGATATTTATAATATTTTAATTAGGATTATGAAAATTAATAAACAATTTTTTTCTTTAATTTGATCAATTAGATTTGAGATTAATAGATATTCTATCTATAATAATTAATAGAAATCAACATTTTTAGAAGTAGGGTGAATTATAGAGGAACTTGTTGAAGTAAAGGAATTGTTGCCTTTTGAAACTAAACCAGTTAAAACGGGTTTTAAATATCTAGGGTGTTACCTTTATCCAAATTGTTATACTAAATCAGATTGGAGATGGCTGGAAAAGAAATTTGATGCTAGAATTTCAAATTGGAGCCACATGTGGCTAAGTCTAGGAGGGAGGGTTATTTTAGTCAAATCAATACTGGAAAGTATTCCAGTGTATTGGTTATCCTTAGCTAAAATTCCAAAAGGTACTCTAAATAATATTAGAAGAAGAATGTTCAACTTCCTGTGGTCGGGGAATAAGTTGACAGAAGAAGTTCATCTAATTAGTTGGAAAAAGTTAGCCAAACCAAAGAAGGTGGGTGGGTGGGGAATCAAAAATATTTTTATTTTTGGGAAAGCACTAGTAGCAAAAAGTTTGTGGAGGGGGCTAATGGTGCCTGGGCTATGGCATGAGGTAATACTTAATAAATATCCCAGGAAGACATCGATGGAGGTCTAGTTTAGGGAAGGAATGAAAAACTGGCCTGGAATATCAAATATATGGAGAGCTCTGACTTCGTCATACAACATAGTGGCAGATTGGTTGGCTTGGAAACCAAGCAATGGGGAAGACATTAGAATAGGATCAGATCCAATGGTTGGGGCACACAGGTATTACAACTTGTCAAAGGATATAATACAACACTTGAAGGATCAAGGCATTGAGCATCTTGCACAAGCAAGAGAAATGCATCAGGAAGGATTGAGACAAACAACCTGGAAAGAGGCTAAGACTTTAGGCTTGGAAGGTGAACAACTAGTGGAATGGAATAACTATGTGAAGGGCTTATTAGGATCTAGAATTGATTTAAATAATGAAAAAGACTACATGTTGTGGTCTTGGGATACTAAGACGGGCCAGGTAAATGATTAACACGCATATGAAGTGCATTTTTTGATGGAGGGAGGAGAAAGTACAAATTTCTGGTACATTGATCTTTGGCAATGGCAGATTCCACTAAAAATCAAATTGTTCTCTTGATTGATGCTTGAACAAAAAATACTAACTTGGGATAATCTGGTAAGAAGAGGTTTTGTAGGTCCTATTATGTGTGTACTATGTGGGGTTGAAGGGGAAAATACAAAACACCTCTTTCTGGATTGTACTTTTACCAAAGATATCTAGTACAATATACTAAAGAAATTAAAGTGTAAAGATATTTGGGAAGGGAGACAGGTAGTAGATTGTTACATTAACTGGATAAAAAAATAAGGATAATTCCAAGGAGTTACCAAGTGTCATCTGTTGGGAGATATGGAAACAAAGGAATCTGGTAATATTTGAAAATCGGTTGTCTAATAGGTTTAGAGTGTATAACAATATATTATAGGATATGGGGGAAATTTATTCACATAAGATTGATAAGGGAAGTAGAGTTGACAGACCACCTCTACTAGACTGGGATTTGAAAGTTGGCTTTTTTTATGGAGCCTCTTAAGAAAGAGGTACAAAATGTGGGGTTGGTGTGGTCATTAAATGTCCCATACTAGGAACTTTTAGATTGAAGATGTCATGTGGTTATGGTACTAATACAAAAGGGGAATTACTTGCTTTGTGGTGTATTCTTCATTTTGCATGCTACAAAAAGATAAATAGGATTCAGATAGCAGGAGATTGAAAGATTATTATAGATTGGTTCACTAATGATAATAATCTACAGGTGATCTCGGTTCAGCCTTGGATGTCAAGAATTCGAGCGTTGAGTAGGAATTTTGTTCAGATAAAGGCTCAACATATATACAGGATATTCAATAAGGAAGCGGATAAGCTGTCAAAGGAAACTCTTCTCTTAGAAAAAGATGGAATATTTTTTTGTTAAAGATCATGATGAACACACAGGAAATTATGAAAAATTGAAATTTTGAAAATGTGAAAAGTGAAATAAACAATTATTTCTATATGTAATGTTGAGATTAACAATGAATAACTTTTGTATAAATCAATTTAACTAACAGATTTAAATATAAATCTAGTTCAAAAATTTTATATTTACTAATATAAGTTTTTTTCCTTTATTAAAAAAAATAATAAAATTAAAAGAAGTCACTTTAAGTATATATATATTCTTTTCATTTTCTAAAAAAACAATCCAAATACTTATCAATAGGTAGGTAAATAACCAAATATAAAAATGGACCAAATAATTATATATTCATAGTAAAACTTTCCCAAAAAATCAACCAAGATCCTTCTCAATAGATGGGTAAATAACCGCAAATATGAGTGGACCAAATAATTATGTATTTATAGTAAAAAATTTATTTCCATTAGACATTGAGATTTTTTGATAGAATACTATTTATTTAGTGACCTATAACCAATAAATATAAGCGTGGCTAAAATAATTGTATAACACATTTATTATGTATTCAACATGTCAAAATGGTTCATAAAACCCAATATAGTTTTAAAAGATTTATTGATATGCTTTTTATTTTGCAACACCCTTCTGCTCCACATTCTCCTCAACACTCTCAAATCACGTCTAATCCATTAGCTCACAAATACTCAATTAAATCTATTTTACTTGAAAACTGTTTTTTTGAAAACATATTTTTTAATGTAAAATATTGTTTTTATATCACTCAACGAATAACCATTGCTCATATCATTTTAATTCTTAAATAACATATTTTCGATAACTTTTTTAGAAGCACCTTTCAATAGCTTATTAACTTAAATAAAAGTATAATTAATAAATAAATTATTTAAACACCTTTCATATTTATTTAGACATTTTTACTTATTAAATAAATTAAAAGCATAGCTTATTAACTTAAATAAAAGTATAATTAATTAAAATATAATAAAATTCTTAAATAATAATTCAATAGATATAAAATAGGTAATGAATTTCCTGTGTTTTTAAAAAAAAAATAATGAATTAAATCAGAATCAATTAAGAAATAAATAAGTTAATTCATTTATTTATTAAATATAAATTAGTTAATGAAATATTTCATTAAATATCCATAGATTTATTTTAATAGCAGGATCAAATCTTTCAAAATAAAATCCAAAGTTAAAATGGATCTCAAAATGAAAATCAAGATTAAAATGGATATATACGTGTGGAAGTGAGAGAAACACATGAGGTTTCCATGCATGAGTGACTTCCACTAGTTTAACTAAGTGTAACTGACTCTAAACTGAAGATGAGTGCCCGTTTTGTAGGGGAATATTCTCTAGAGAGAATATTCTCATCTGAGGAAGCATTCTCAACATTGGACTATCAACCTTAGGAAAATAATTACCTAGGTGAGTGTGTAATATCTTCAACACCCCCCCTGAACACTACTAGGGTGTAAATGACGAATGGGTCATGGTAACCAAGGCCATGTTAGGTACCCATTCTACAATGCATCTAAGAATGAAACATTGAAAAATATAGGAAAGAGGGAGAACCTCGTGGGTAAAAAACCCCTTGGAAGTGAGAGAAACACATGAGGCTCTCATGCATGAGTGACTTCCACTAGTCTAACTGAGTGTAACTGACTCTAAACTAAAGATGAGTGCCCTATTTTGTATGGGAATATTCTCTAGAGAGAATATTCTCATCTGAGGAAGCATTCTCAACATTGGACTATCAACCTTAGGAAAAGAATTACCTAGGTGAGTGTGTAATATCTTAAATACCCCCCTTGAACACTACTAGGGTGTAAACTACAAATGGGTCTCGGTAACCAAGGCCATGTTAGGTACCCATTCTACAATGTATCTAAGAATGAAACAATGAAAAATATAGGAAAGAGGGAGAACCTCATGGGGAAAAAAACCTCTCAAAGTACAATGCATCAAAAAAGAAGAAGAAGAGAGAAAGAAAATTTCTAAGTAATTGTGTCCTTCACTCCAAGCCGATTGTGCATGATGTGGAACTTATGCTCAGTAAATGTCTTAGTGAAGATGTATGCAGTCTGTTCAAAATATGGAAAGTACTACAAATAGATGATCATGTCATGTACCAACTCTCTGATGTAATGCATATGGATCTCGATGTGTTTGGTCCTTTGTCGTTGCATTGGGTCTCTTTAAAACTTGATATTACTCTGATTGTCACACCTAATGACATTTGGACAATGAAACTGGATGCTAAGCTCGACGAGGAAGTTATGAATCCAAAGTGCCTGAATAGTGACATTGACCCCTCCTCTGTACTCGGCCTCTGCTGACGATAGATAAATAGTTTACTTCTTTTTGCCGACCAACAAATGGGACCAGAACCCAAACTAAGAAAATACCCATAAGTGGAATTGTGATCTTTGTTATCACCAACCTAATCAAAATCGATGAATCCCATGATATCCAATGCACAACTTGTTGCATAGTGAATCCCATAAGTTGTGGTGTCATGAACATATTTAAGGATGCGCTTGTCAACCTTCTAGTGTAGCTCATGCGTTTCCTGCATGTACCTAGAAACTTCCCCTATTGCATATGAGAGATCCAACCGAGTGTGGGTGAGATATAAAAGGATCCCCACAAGATGTTGATACAAGGTTCTTTCCACCACCAGTGTATCCTCGCCATCCTCAAGATGTACCCCAGAAAGAAAGGGTGTGGTTGTCGACTTGCAGTCGGTCATGTGGAATCTAACCAAGAGATCCCTGGCATACTTAGTCTGAGATAGCTTGATTCTTGAATCATCCTGACTAATCTTGAGACCAAGGAAATAGTGCAGTGTACCCATGTCCATCATAGAGAACCTCTCGTGTAGAATTTCTTTGACCGTAACAATTGTTGAGGCCAAACTTCCTATGATCTGGAGGTCATCAACATAGAGAACTAGGATCAACAAGGATTCTTAGGTCCTCAACATGTAGATGTTTGGATCTGGATTTCATCTGACAAAGTGTTGAGAGAGAAAGTAGGCATCTATCTTCACATACCATGCTCTACATTCCTGATTAAGGCCATAGAGGGACTTCTTTAGTCGAAATACTAAGGATGAGTTATAAATGAACCCCTGTGATTTCTCCATGTAAATCTTCGTTGAGAAATCCTCGTGAATAAAAGAATTCTTCACATTCATCTGGTGAACTTCCCACCCCTTAGATGTCACTATGGAAAGGGCCAATTAGGTGGAGTCCATATTTTCTACGGGAGCAAAGGTCTCATCATAGTCTATCCCATGGATTTACTAAAATCTTTTGGCAACCAGTCTTTCCTTATACCTAATCACCTATCCTTCTATTGCCTTCTTAGTCTATAGATCCATCTGCATCTGACAAGATTCATATTTGAAGGAAGCAGAACTATATTCCAAGTTTGTTTCTCGAGGAGAGTTGTATACTCCTCTTGCATGGTGTCTTCCCAGAAGAGATTTCCTATATCCCCTGCATAGGTTTGTGGTTCTAAAACTAGAACCATATAGAAATGCATAAGAATCATTGGTTTGGTAGTTGTGAGTGCGTGAGGAAGATCCTCAAACTGGAAACTCGTCCTAATATGATATGTTGTATCCCCCACAAGGTTTCCTATTGCTTGTAGGGTGGACTCTGCCCACTTGGGTATCTGTGGTGGCTCTACATATTTTAGAGCTCATATATGAACCATGATCTGAGTGAGTGGACTCATCATTTTAGGAAGTGGTACAGAGGTATATGCATGTGGCTCTGATGGTGCTTGCAAGGGAGTTTCCTCAAACTAAACATTGTGCTTAATGACAAGGTTGTCAGTGAAGGGATCAATCAACCTGTAACCCTTCACACCATATGGATATCCTAGGAATATGCATGTGGTACGCTATGGATCTAACACTTTCCTCTTTTCAAAGTGTATGTGGGCCCATGCACATGATCGAAATATTCATAAGTGGGTGACTTTTAGTTTGTTGTTTCTCCATGCCTCAAAGGGACTCTAGTACTTGATAGATCTATGAGGATACATGTTTTAAATGTGGTTATCATAGTTAAGTGCCTCATGCAAAATCTTGGGAGGTAGAGATTGAAACATACAAGTGGCTATCTCCTTTAGGGATTTGTTCTTCCTCTTAGCTACTCCGTTCTGATGTGGAACATAAGGTATTGTGTGTTGCAGTTGTATACTTTCCTCTGAACAAAGATGTTGGACATCTCGGTTCACATATTCCCCCCCATTATCTATGCAGAGGATTTTGATCTTTCTTCCGGACTGAGTCTCTGCATGTGCTTTGAATTATTTGAGATGCTCAAAAACCTTGGACTTCTTCCTGAGAAAATACACCCAAATGTATCACGAGAAATTATCAATAAATGTAAGCACATACCTTGCTTCATTGATGGAAAAATGAGGAAAGGGTTATGTCATATCACTATGGATGAGCTTCAAAGGAGAGGAGGACCTCCAGGCCTTCCCTTTCTCAAACTTCTCTTGAGCATGTTTTCCAAGAATGTATCCTTGACAAACTCCTTTTGAAAACTGTATGTTGGGTAAGTCGGTGACCATATCATGTTTGCATAGTTGATGCATGTATTTGAAATTCAGATGGTCGAATATCTTGTGCCATAATATACTAGTATCATCAACATGTGTCAATAGTAAAGCATAATCAGATTTTATAATGAATTTACTGAAAGTATGCAAATGAGATTGGTGGTTTACCTCACCAACAACGATCATGGAGTTATTACACATATCATATATGGTTACAGAATCATGTGTGAATTCCACCCTTTTTGTCATACCAGAACGTGTTATCTGATAAATGGAGAGTATATTCACATAGAGTTTTGGAACATGCAAGATGTTCTCAAAACTTCCATGTGGGATTTCTACTCTCCCTTGGCCAAGAACCTCAACTAGGGTATCATCTTCCATGAGGATGGGACCTGGACCCATGCATGCAGAAATAGAAGATAAAACATTATTTTTTGTTTCCATATGGTGGGATGCACCTGAATCTAATATCCATGCATCAAGATAAGAGTTATTGGAAATAAATGCACGAGATTTACCTCATTTGGCTTGATCTTCCAACGTCTTCTTGGAAACTTTGGGAATGTGATCCCCGAGGTTGTTCTTCTGAAGAATCTGCGCCATCTGATCAATCTTCTTCTTCATGCATGCAGACTTGGGATGGTAATCACAGTTGCAATAACTGCATTTGGTCTTCCCTTTCTTTCCTTTTCCACCTTTGGAACCTGAGGAATCATCGAAAGGTTTGGAGTGCCCTTCTTTCTTTGGCTCTGCATGAGCCTTTCCCTTTCCTTTTTGCTTGGTATTTGGATTGCATGCATTGTTGATTTCATGCACAACAAGTGCATGTGCATTGTGTCCATTAATTATGCCCATTTTGATGAGCTTAACTTGATCATGTGTGAGGGATTCAATCAATTGATCCAATGTCGGCGTTTTCTAGGCTGCTCCTAAAGTGAACCTGTTTGTATAAAACAATGAGACGAAAACAACATAATCTAGACCAAGTTTTGCTAATATAGAAAGGATTAATTGACAGTGTTGAGTGTATTTGTCTATTCCACATCCCTTTCGATGAAGGAGGAGGGACTTGAACTTCGTAAAGAAGTCTTGGATGTTGTAAAAAATCCTTGGACCTATGGAATTTAGCTCGACCTCGAGTATATGGCCTCTCATGTCTTCATGTTTTCCAAAGAGATCTTCCAACTTTGTCCAAATCTCATCTGGTGTGTACAAGCTTCAATGCGAAACATAAGATTGAGTAACATAGACACACAGAGGAGGTCATAAGACTCATCCATGTGGTTGAGATACATTTTATTCTCAATAGCAGAGGTTGGATCAACCTCTATAACCAAGGTAATCCGGTATAAGCCTTTGCATCTGAGTTGATTCATATTTTTTTATCTTCCACTAGAAGTAGTTATGAGGCATGAGAAGTATTGTCAATGAATAATCCATATTTTTTTAGTACATCTCCCTTATGGACCTACAAATAAGACACATGTGCTCCAAAATATTATTGCAATTGGAATACCTATAGCTCCAAATTAAAGCTCGATGGACCAGAAAGTCCCCCTCATGGCAGAAAAGACAATGAGCTTAAACTTCAATGATCCAAACAAAAGAATTCCATAGATTCCAGAGGATAATGTCCCCTCTGCTTTAGCTTAATTTCTACATGCCCCTTTATTTAGTTTTATATATTTATCATATAAACTCTATCCAAATAGACTCCAAATAGACCAACACCAGTTTGATTTAGAAAAGCTTTCTAGTTTTTTTTGTTTTTTGTTTATATATATATATATATATATATATATATATATATATATATATATATAAACAAAATATTTAACATCAAGCTCGTCTCGTTTCCCGAGTAACAAACAAAAATATGTAGTTTTGTCAATGTTAATATATTACTCATATATACCTTAAAAAAAAATCTAATATTATAATTACGTAATAAACTATTAATATAAATAATTATTAATAATTCATTGATAAAAATACTAATATTTATATTATATAAGAATATATGTAAAATTTGTAATATTATAATATAATACAATATATATCAAAGTATTATAATAATGAGAGTAATTTACTATTATTATTTATTTTAAATAAATATTATATAAAATTAATTATATAATTAATATAAATTGTATAATTTTATAATATAGTAATTAAAAAAATTATTATATTATAATATCAAATAATATACTTAGTGGACGTTAATCATATGTGGGTCTAATGGTTAAGAACATGTGTTTCCTCTTAAAAGGTCACAGGTTCAAATCCAGAGGGAGGTAGGGTATTTATACTTTCGTAGACTTTACCAGTCAAATCATTGGGCGGAAGAGGGTCCATTGTCCCCTTGTTCCCTTGTCCCACAAACGAGGTCGTGACCTTAAAAATAGATTATTATTATTATTATTATTAATTTTTAAAGTAAAAAGGCGAATCCTGTTATATTAAAACTTCAAAAAGAAAATACACCATGACATGTAAGTGCCAGTTGTCCCGCCTGTGCAGGAAACCGAGACAACTGGCCTGTCCAAAATAGCATGCAAATTCAAAAAACTCATTTCGCCACCCTGTCCGAAGGAAACCAGGGTGCATGTCCATTTTCAACAGTAGTTTAGTAAGGCCTATGCTAACGCTAACAGGGCTATTAACTAAGAGAGCTACAGCTCTGATAAACATCAAAAGAGAGAGAGTTGGAGACAATGCTGAACAGAAGAACCTATTCACCGGAGTCCTCGCAGTCGTCCATCGCCTTGCCGCTGCTGACATAAATGACATAGAGTTGAGCGCAGGTGGGGCATTGTCGCCGTGGAGTGGCACTGGAGTAAGTTGCATACAGCATGTCCAAGCGTTGGCTAATGCAGACAGCCCTGAAGATTTGGTCATCCACCATACTGCGGACCTTGAAGATCAAGTTCAAGTGCTCCGGGTGAAGGAGTGGTGGCGAGGGTGGCGATTTTTGTTTAGCATCCGTCTCCTGGTGGCCATGCTGCTTTCTTTGCGGCTGCGAGTCGTTGTTGCCTTTTGGCAGCTCTTCCTCTACCAGGCAGGTGGCGAATTCCTCAGTGGGAGCGTCACTAGGACCGTGTGCCTCTCGCGAGCAGGGCGGTGGTGCTTCTGCTTCAATGCACGCTCGGGGGTTCCAATTGTCCGGAACCGTAAACATTTGACTTTCATAGAAGTCGTGGGGGAGTTCCATGGTCGGAATTTCCTCGACATAAGTTCTGGGGGGCGAGTCTATTGTTGTGGTCTCCCTGCGTCTCTTCCTCTTAGCCAGAACCAGAGCCCGTTCAAACCGCTTGTGTCTTTTCCTCCTGGAGTCAGCCGCGTACCACCCTGCTCCTCTGCGGGGTCTTCCTCTAGCTCGTAGCATAATGAAAATGAGGACCAGAGCCAGGATTTCTCCTTCTCTCCTGTTCTTGCTCGGCTCTGTGAGTTGTGAATGCATCCTAAGGGTTCCGAAAAGGCGGATAATAGCACAAATGGTGGCTGCAACCATTAAAGCCAAGAGCTTGATGCTTTGGTTGGCCGACCTGTTCTCGCATGTGAGAGGCCCCGTCAATAAATGGAGGCCGACTGAAGTGCGAGCCCTCATAATTAGCGAGGGTGTGAGGGCGATTGGCCACCATAAATGGCCCCTCCTTACGCGTCTCCACGTGCCCCTCCTTCTCCGTGTGACATCCCATCCGAGAAGATTATTATTATTATTATAATATACTAAATAATATTATTTATTATTTTAATTAATTATTACATATTTTGAAATTGATTTTTTTTAACGACCATATATATCATTTTTTTTATATCGACTATATATCATTTTTTTAATATAACATTGGAAAAATGCAGACATAAAAACCAACTCACTAGTGAGGGCTTTCAAGAGAGATTTGTCCTATTCCTTGAGGGGAGGTTCGATTTTTCTGATAATAAAATGCCATATAATGGATGATTTCATCAAATACCATTGTCATAATCCCAAACACAAACAACATGTCTGCTTCTACCATTCGATCACGCCTACTTTCACCAAACCACACTTTTGCCACACGTTTTTACGCGACCACTTACTTTTGCAAGTCACTTTTTATACAGATTCTTTGGTATTTCTTTGTTTTCTTAACCTTTACTTTGTTTTTTCTTTAAATTGTAATTTAATATTATAATTTATTATTGATATTATTGTTTCATTACAAATTAATATACATAATAATAATTTAATTTTAGAATTAATCACTATTAAATTAAATATTAAATTTATCATAATTAATAAAAAAAATTATTAATATTTTATAAAAATTAAATTAAAAAAAAAAAAAAATTAGAAATATCTTTGTAAATCTACATCGTTACATTTATTCAAATATATGTGCTAATGACTTAACTTCTACATAAAAATATCCCATCTCAATAATGAAATATCTTTATAAATTTACATCTTTACATTTATTCAAATATTTTTATAAATCAACATCTTTATATTTATTCAAATACATGTACTAGTGACTTAACTGCAGATTTACAAGTCACCTTCCACGAAGATTCTTGGTAGTATGGTATTTCTTTGTTTTCATGACCACTTACTTTTACACCCACTATTTTGACCACTTGACTTTTACAACTACTATTTTTATAGTGTCTCCTCGTTCTTTTTCCTCTCCTCTTCCTATTATTTTCATGGTATTTATAGCCACTATTTTGACCACTTGACTTTTACAGCCACTATTTTTATAGTGTCTCCTTTTCTTTTTTTTTCCTTTCCTCTTCCTATTATTTTCATGGTAATATGGCATCATTTGATTTTATGATTATTTTTTTGATTATTTTTTGGTTTTTTGTTTATTTTTTTTAATTTGTTATTACTATAAAATATATTAATATATTTTATAATATTAATGTATTTTAATACTTTAATATTAATGTATTAAACCAACATAATAGATTATTGGTTAAGAGGGATTTATGTTGCTTGATATTATTATCTGATCAACTTAATAAGAAAGTGGGTATATGTATAAATGCTTTTTTATTTTAATTTCTCTTATATTTGATATTAATACAAATTATATGGATATTAATGTAAAATAAAATTATGATAACATATCTTAATACAAGTTATATGGATATTAATATAAAATAACATTATAATAATATGTATGTATGAGTTTGAGATTCCTAATTGAGTTTGAGATCTCTATCCACCTCTTCATGAGTAGCTTCCACAACAACATGAACATGTTGATGAAGAGTGGGTTGAATAATTTCACAGGACGCAATTGATCCTTCTGATGGTAGGGGCCTTTGTTGGACAATATCTTTGAGGGGATGAATCTATACATGGTGAAAAAGAGATCGGAGCTAGCATGAATGTTGATTAATTGCAGGGAGAACCAGAGTTAATTCCTCATGTTCTTGTAATTGGCGAGCTAGTGGAGCATTTGAATTTCTCAGAGTTTCCATTTTTGTTTGCTATGATTGTAATTGCTCTTGCATTCTCTCCAATTTACATCCGATGCAATTGCATGGCACAATGCTCTGTTGCCACATAATTAGGACAAATAATTTGTAGAGTGGATGCTTCCAAAACTGGGAATGACAATTCGTGCCTGAGAATTTGATGTCGAGTCTCTGCTACCAATAATTCCATAATCCATTTAATGCCCAGTCGCTACCCAAAGTGAATTTCTCAATCGATTTTGACATCGAATCCCAGCAGAGAAAGGATGACGCCATATAATGAAATGATGAGGTGAATAACATCTTCAATGTCGAGGTCAACAACTATGTTGCAGTTCCCATATAGATGGTGTCTCTTACAAGTACAAGGGGGATGATTTATTTGCAGAAGAACCTTAACTGAGGGGAAGTTCCCACATGGATCCATCAATTCACATGAGGTTGGTTTAAAAAACATTAGACGGAGAGGAGATAGCATGTGTGATGTGAAGGTTCTTCCTCATGTCTCCAGTACATGAGGTCTTCTTAGTGCGCCATGAATCTGAGGAGTGATAGCAACTCATGGGTTGAAGGGAGGTGGAGTCACGTCCCCTCCCATTCCTTTCAATTCAACATTAATTTTCTTGGACCAATAATTTTCCTTGAGGGAGTTGAATTTTTTACAAGGGAACATAGATAGCTTAAGGCAAATACATTTGAGAATATTCCTCATTGATTTTGAGAGTGCTTTATTCAAATTTATTTGTTTCCTTTTCCAAGGAGTCCATTTTTATCATCTTGATTCTGTGGTAGATTCGTTTCGAAACCTTTTGATAATTAATTTAGAATCACCAATGAAAACTATTCTAGTTGAATTATAGCTTCATATATAATACAAGAGCCTCTGCTTAATTATTTGTAGTGTAATCTAGTCCCGTGAAAACTCAATATTATTATTTCCTTAGGAGTGAAAGATCACTCCCCATGGGGGCCCCTTATTTCAATCAAACGTATTAGCATATATTAACATATTACATTTATGATATTAGATTTATAAAAAATATAATTAAAAATTAAAAGTCGATATGAATAACAACATGGAGTTTATTTAGTAAATTCATGATATACATGGAATTTATTTAGTAAATTTATTAAATATTATAGATATTATTTATTTTATTTTAACATTTCTTTTTTATTTCTATACTCATTAAAAAAAGATATTTATAATTTTTTAATTAGGATTATGAAAATTAATAAACATTTTTTTTCTTTAATTTAATCAATTAGATTTGAGATTAATAGATATTCTATCTACAATAATTAATAGAAATGAACATTTTTAGAAGTAGGGTGAATTATAGAGGAACTTGTTGAAGTAAAGGAATTGTTGTCTTTTGAAACTAAACCAGTTAAAACAGGTTTTAAATATCTAGGGTGTTACCTTAATCCAAATTATTATACTAAATCAGATTGGAGATGGCTAGAAAAGAAATTTGATGCTAGAATTTTAAATTGGAGCCACAGGTGGCTAAGTCTAGGAGGGAGGGTTATTTTAGTCAAATCAGTACTGGAAAGTATTCCAGTGTATTGGTTATCCTTAGCTAAAATTCCAAAAGGTACTCTATATAATATTAGAAGAAGAATGTTCAACTTCCTATGGTCGGGGAATAAGTTGAAAGAAGAAGTTCATCTGATTAGTTGGAAAAAGTTAGCCAAACCAAAGAAGGTGGGTGGGTAGGGAATCAAAAATATTTTTATTTTTGGGAAAGCACTAGCAGCAAAAAGTTTGTGGAGGGGACTAATGGTGTCTGGGCTATGGCATGAGGTAATACTTAATAAATATCCCAGGAAGACATCGATGGAGGTCTGGTTTAGGGAAGGAATGAAAAAATGGCCTGGAATATCAAATATATGGAGAGTTCTGACTTCGTCATACAACATAGTGGCAGATTGGTTGGCTTGGAAACCAAGCAATGGGGAAGACATTAGAATAGGATCAGATCCAATGGTTGGGGCACACAGGTATTACAGCTTGTCAAAGGATATAATACAACACTTGAAGGATCAAGGCATTGAGCATCTTGCACAAGCAAGAGAAATGCATTAGGAAGGATTGAGACAAACAACCTGGAAATAGGCTAAGACTTTAGGCTTGGAAGGTGAACAACTAGTGGAATGGAATAACTATGTTAAGGGCTTATTAGGATCTAGAATTGATTTAAATAATGAAAAAGACTATATGTTGTGGTCTTGGGATACTAAGATGGGTCAGGTAAATTAAAAACAGGCATATGAAGTGCATTTTTTTATGGAGGGAGGAGAAACTACAAATTTCTGGTACATTGATCTTTGGCAATGGCATATTTCACTAAAAATCAAATTGTTTTCTTGATTGATGCTTGAACAAAAAATACTAACTTGGGATAATCTGGTAAGAAGAGGTTTTTTGGGTCCTATTATGTGTGTACTATGTGGGGTTGAAGGGGAAAATACAAAACACCTCTTTCTGGATTGTACTTTTACCAAAGATATCTGGTACAATATACTAAAGCAATTAAAGTGTAAAGATATTTGGGAAGGGAGACAGGTAGTAGATTGTTACATTAACTGGATAAAAAATAAGGATAATTCCAAGGAGTTACCAAGTGTCATCTGTTGGGAGATATGGAAACAAAGGAATCTGGTAATTTTTGAAAATCGGTTGCCTAATAGGTTTAGAGTGTATAACAATATATTACAGGATATGGGCGAAATTTATTCACATAAGATTGATAAGGGAAGCAGAGTTGACAGACCACCTCTACTAGACTGGGATTTGAAAGTTGGCTTTTTTTATGGAGCCTCTTTAGAAAGAGGTACAAAATGTGGGGTTGGTGCAGTCATTAAATGTCCCATACTAGGAACTTTCAGATTGAAGATGTTATGTGGTTATGGTACTAATACAAAAGGGGAATTACTTGCTTTGTGGTGTATTCTTCATTTTGCATGCTACAGAAAAATAAATAGGATTCAGATAGCAGGAGATTCAAAGATTATTATAGATTGATTCACTAATAATAGTAATCTACAGGTGATCTCGCTTCAGCCTTGGATGTCAAGAATTCAAGCGTTGAGTAGGAATTTTATTCAGATAAAGGCTCAACATATATACAGGATATTCAATAAGGAAGCGGATAAACTGTCAAAGGAAGCTCTTGTCTTAGAAGAAGATGGAATATTTTTTGTTGAAGATCATGATGAACACACAGGAAATTATGAAAAATTGAAATTTTGAAAATCTGAAAAGTGAAATAGACAATTGTTTCTATATGTAATGTTGAGATTAACAGTGAATAACTTTTGTATAAATCAGTTTGACTATCTCAAAGAACAAGATTTAAATGTAAATCTAGTTCAAAATTTTTATATTTACTAATATAAGTTTTTTTCCTTTATTAAAAAAAATTAATAAAATTAAAAAAAGTCACTTTAACTATATATATATGTTTTTTCATTTTCTCAAAAAGAAAAACCCAAATACTTCTCAATAGATAGGTAAATAACCAAATATAAAAATGGACCAAATAATTATATATTCATAGTAAAACTTTCCCAAAAAAATCAACCAAGATCCTTCTCAATAGATGGGTAAATAACCGCAAATATCAGAGTGGACCAAATAATTATGTATTTATTCTAAAATTTTTATTTCCATTAGACATTGAAATTTTGATAGAATACTATTTATTTAGTAACCTGTAACCAATAAATATAAGCGTGGCTAAAATAATTGTATAACACATTTATTATGTATTCAACATGTCAAAATGGTTCATAAAACCCAATATAGTTTTAAATATTTTTTATTGATATGCTTTTTATTTTGCAACACACTTTTGCTCCACATTCTCCTCAACACTCTCAAATCACTTCCAATCCATTAGCTCACAAATACCAATCCACACTCAATTAAATCTATTTTACTTGAAAACTATTTTTTTAAAAACATATTTTTTAATGTAAAATATTGTTTTTATATCACTCAACAAATAACCATCGCTCATATCATTTTAATTCTTAAATAACCATGTTTATAACATATTTTCGATAACTTTTTTAGAAGCACCTTTCAATAAGGAAAAGGAACACAGGTATAGAATGGCAATCTTCAATCATAAAGTTGATTATAATCCTAGAACATTTTTTGGGCATGGTCTGGTCAGTCAGTTGGCAATCTTCAATCTCCAACATTTTTTGGGCATGGTCTGGTCAGTGAATTTTATTTTGTCCTAGAACATGATATTCAATGTCAACAATTGTAGTCCTTGGATAGATCTTTCTAACGATGTATCATATGCGTCAAACAGAGATAGTATTCCAAAGTTACGACCCCGTGAAATTGATGTACCAATTTACCCCGACGGGGCCCATATTCTGGTGTTTCATCTCCTAGGGTTAGGTTTTTGGATGTTTAGGGTTTCCATTGTTTCTCAATAATATATAGGCCTTTGAGCCTCATTGTAACACAGAGTTTAGAGGCATGTAGCCGCCACATCTTTTCTCAGAGATAAGCTACCAATGCCCTAGCTAGTTTATTTCTATTATGTCTGTAAACAAATTTCAGTTCTTTGATATTAATGAAATGAAGTGTTATTTCCGCTGCATATTTGTATTCATAGTTATTGATGTACTCTATTGTGTTCATGCATAACTTTAGATCAATTTATTATATAGGAAAAAGTTGAAATATTAAAACAAATATTAATACTATTTCAATTAATTAAAACTATTTTTCAACTAATAAGACTAAAAACTAAAATAAATATTGTTAGAATCAAAATCAAAGTCATGAGCTACATAGCAGAACACTTTAAGGAAAAGCCAATTTCTACATATTTTGATAAAAGGTGAATAACACTTGATTTTAACATGCCATACTCTTAAACATATCTTTGCTTGCTTTCGTAATGAATTATTCTTCAAGAGCCATAGCTTAAAATAACCGTAATAAATTTTATATTTTCACTCCTATTAGATTTTAATATAGAAATGATATTCTAAAATAATATTTTAATCCATTTATTTTATATTTCTGGATAAACATCATCATGATCATAAATGATTATTTTTTTTCAATAAATTTTGTAGTTACATAGAGGGCACTCTACTAAAAGGGATATTTTTCTAGTCTCTCAAATTTTACAAGAAAAATACTTGTTTTTGAAACTTTTCATGGATAAGAAATAAAATTCTAAAGAATACCAAGTAATATCTTATCTTCTTAAGGTTTGATAGATCAAATTTGATCTAAGTGGATGTTAATCACCATCAACATTCTCATCATAAAATGGTACTATAACATTATAAATGACATCAAGAATTACAAAGTTTTTAAATTATCTATAAAGTTTTTCTTTCTTGATATAAAAGTCATGTTCATATTATATGTTTAGCTATATGTTTAACTCTCTTTTCTTCAAATGAAAGTACAAAGAAAGAGACACTCTTTGTGGAGTTTCCTTTGACAATGTGGCATGTATGGCTGCTACATAATCTCTCCTCCACTGTTATACTCACAAAATACCACTCCCATCTGTTATGCTCAGCTATGGAACAAGATACAATGTAAAAGAATGAAACTCCTTCTCCTTCTAGCAACTTGGTATTTAACATTGCTCGATAGCCATCTAGGCATAGGGTTTTGACTTCCTCAACCCTCAATTGTGATAAGGTTGTGGAAATTTTAGAATCTTCTTGAAATTCCATACATGGCTAGCCCCAAATGCATGAGTAATGGGGGTTGATATGGCATACACTCGTACCATGGTGGTCAAACTGGT
>ML811698.1:206905-219877 GCA_009831015.1 Picea engelmannii | reverse complement strand
CCATATACAACGGTCCACGGAAGACGAAGATGGGAAAAAGTAAGAGCAGCAGCCGTATTCACAACGTGTTTAAATTCAGAGGCCCGTGAATGAAAATTACTATAAGATGAGCTTTGTTGGATAGCATATTCAGTTCTTCAAAAGATGAAAACTTTCATTTCGTTGCTTGTGCATTGATTAGATTCCTTATGTACGTACACTCGTGTTGTCACTTGTGAAATGATAGAATGAATCTAATCTTCAGAAAACCAGAAATAGCAGTTCTCGTATAAATATTGTCGATCTTCCCGTTGGTATTTGTGGCTAGTACTGACTACCAGCAGTGGCAGCCTTTTGTGAGCCCAATTTGCAAGTGCTTTCTTTGTCACCAACTCAATTAACTGCACAGATTCCATCTGTGCAGGTCGGCCCCGCCATTTTCCTTTCCTTTACCGTTTTCTGTCGTTGATATTTGAAGGGATGTTTGTCTGTGTACAGGGATGGAATTTGAGGGGCAACTGTCACTCAAATACAGTTCAAAATTTTATATAAAAATTCTATATAATCATTTAAATTCTATATAAAAATTTTATATAACAGTTAACCATCTTCGTTAAAAAGGGTAGATTAAAATGAATAGAACGGACTTCATGATTTTGAAATTCCAACCCTGATTGATAATAGATAAAGGTAGATCGTGAAATCATGGAATCCGTGTAGCCCATCTCTCCTATTCTGCTTGTCCCCAACTTATCTTTAGACGTGGCACTTTAGAAGGCTTAATGCGTTTGTATATTCTACTCTTCTGATATAATATTCTCAATGTCCATGTCTACACAAACAAACATCCCTTCAACTTAGTTCAGCTCCATAGGCATTTCCAGCTTCTCAGATTTGTCTTTCGGGCTTTAGCATATATATATATATATATATATGAATATAGTAGGGAGTATATAATGAATTATATTTTTCTTATATGAGTTGATATTGAAATCTTTTATTTAACTTGAATAATATTTTTATTTATTTATGGTTTATATCTAAATATTTTTTTGTTATCAATATTTAATGGTGATCAACTTGAAATTCTTATTAGCTGGAGCTAAACCCTAGTTTGATAGAGGGTATAGTTCTTATAAACCCTAACATTTTATTTTAATCTTTCATGTTTATTTAGGGACTTCTCATCAGATCCATTTAGTTTCATCTAAAATGAGATCTATTAAACATCACCAAGGATAAAAAAAAAAAATTGATGTGAGGATTTTTGAAGGAATAAAAAATGGAAGATGGATCTATGCTAGTTTATTTTATTATGTTTCTTATTTTTATTTTTATTTTTCATTTTTTCATAAGTATCTCAATTTTTTTCACTATAGTTTATTAGTGTTACATTACTTTATATATTTAATAGACACTAGGGCATGTAATTCACTTTGTTAGTGTTACATTATAATACACATCTCATCCTTACTAGGTTGTACAATGCACCTTGCTTCTCTTCTTGTAATAGACATAAATTTATTCAATTTTATTTTTTAAATCTCTACTTACATCAATTAAAAGTAAGACCATGATCAACTATTTAATGTACAAGCACAAGCTATTTAACATGAAGAATGAAATACTTCTTATTACTACTTCAAATATGAGTAAAAGTCATTCAAGGCTTAAAAGATGTTGGATTAGAGATGTACTTTCTTGCTTAAATCAATAGGGGATCGTGGAGGAGGATGGCTCATAAGATCTCAACACTATTAAAAGCACTATTATAACTAATTTTAAAGAGAAAATGTGGAATAAGATAAAATTCAATGATTATAACTCCATACAAAGATAAAAACAAATTTCCATAATCTTTATAGAGATATTTTGCTTTGAAAGAAACCTAAACAACTACAAAACAAAATAATTATTGATCTTATTTATTTATATAATGCATTTAGTGAAGAATCAAAATTATTCAAGGCTAGATCAACATCTCAACAATGAGCTAACAACTATTCCCCTATACCCAATTACATGACCAAAAACAATCTTATAAAACTAGTGAACAAATAAAATAGATGATAAAAAACACTTTAAATTTAATTTTCAAAACATATATAATAAAAGGGAATTAAGAAATTTCATTTTCTATCTTTATTTATTAAAATAACATCATAAATAAAAATAATTAATTTAATTTTATAAATCCTATACCTTAAAATTGGATAATTATAGTTATATTTGAATATTATATTTTCACAATTCTTCATAATTATTGTGTAATTTTTAAATTTATATTGTGTTAAATATTTTAATGTTTTTAGTGAAAATTTCACCTATCATGAAATGATTTAAATAAAACATACTTCATATAAATTAAATAGATATATAAAAATGAATAATCTAAATAAAACTTTGAATGGTAAAATAAAACATACTTCATATAATATATAAAAATGAATAGTAATTGAAATAGAAATAACAAGAAATGATAAAATATCAATATAATTGGAAAAAAATTAATCAAAGTGGAATCAACAACTAGTCACGCATGTCATGTACTAGGGTGACAAGGGGTTTTGTTGTCCTATTATTACCACTATAACCCTCAAGCATGTCAATGTGTCTTCTCACACACTACACACAAGGTAAGTTAGGGTTTCTAACCAGTAACTTCACATAAAAAAGTGTCTTAATAGTAAACTCCATCACTAATTGTTATATACCCACAAGGATAATAATAATAATAATATATTAATATAAAAAATAAATATTAATAAATTAATAATTTAATATAAACTAAAATCATCATATTAATTTGAAATCTATTAAAAGTAAGAATTTCCAATATCTATTTGTTTGGAAAGATTAAAATATTGTTGATATCTATATTTGTATTTTTTAGTTATGAATTAATGTTGTGTTATTAGTTGACTTAATATTCTAAACATTTGTTAAAATTATGCAATTTTAACAATATCTTTTTAAATAAAGATATATTATTTTCACTTTTTATAAATTTAATATTGATGGTGCTGCTGCTTAATGTTCATTAAAACTAGATTTGGCTTCTTAGATCTTAAGAAATGTAAGGAAATTACTTTGGTTTCTTTAAAATTCTATTTTTGTGCTTCAAAATTTTTAAGAGAAGTCTTCTTAAATTACCATACTATTTTGAAATTGTTACCTAATATGGGTGTGTGTAGAACAATTTAAAAGGAAATGATTTTCATATTCAATTTTCTTAGTTCCACAAATATAACAAATTTTTTCTACCCATGAATTGTTATTATTTTAGGAATGCTGATTTCTCTTTTTATTTTATTAAAAAAATGAGAAACCAATATCTGTGCTCACTACTAACTACCAAAGTTTTGATTATTTTCTAAATTTGCCTAGTTTGAGATGTTTGGGCCATACAAAGGAAACAAAAGGTTTTGGATCCAAATTTTGGCACTTGGAACAGTCTGGAAAGAAAAACGAGTTTAGGGGAGCCAACAATTTGAGTTTGTTGCTTTTCTGGGCACTTGTATACATTCAGTGAACGAAAAGTGAAGTAAGTATGATATCTTAAACCAGGTTTGGACTTCTTAGGTAACTTAAATCTCGTATTTGCTTAAGATCAACTGGGCAATTCATTACCATTGATGGTGGTGAAGGCTTTGCAGGGAAATTTTAACTGTTGCAACCTTAAAGATCTGAATATTTCTTCATGTTCAAGTTGTTTTTTATTCTGCTGCATAAATATGCCGGTTTATTCATTCTCCATTATTTTAAACGGATATATATTTTTCTAAGTTCTTAACTTACAAAATGAATATTTTTGTGGAATGATTGAATTTTTGTTAAAGGGTATATATGTATGGTTATGAGGGGGATTTACGCCGCATATTAGCTTGCTGATCTGCCCGTTGTAATTAGGAGTGTACAAGCATGTGTCTTTTTCTTGAACAATAAACAAGCTAGGAAGATTTTCAAAAGTATAATTAAATGTTTTACATATATTTTGCAAGATTATTACACCTACAGAGTTTTTCCTTTGTTCCGATGGGCATTAGGGTTGATGCAGATGGGGCAAGCAGAAGAGTTGTTAGTAATTATTTTTTTAAGGAATCTGTGACCATATGGCATGGATTTTTCATTTATATATATACTTTTCTTTAAGTTTTTACATATTCAGTACTCTATTGAAGATTTTACACAATATTAGGAGATCCAAAATAGTACTGATAAAGTGCAGTTACATATTCATGAAAGAAAGCAAGAGGTTGGTGCAGCCCTAGAGGAAGCATCCCATACTTTGAAGCTTTTGCTCAAGAATATTATGTAATGTTGATGAAGCCTTCTTATGCGTTGCCAAGACTGCGATGTCGAATGGACCTTATCAACACGCTTTCAATATGACACCATCTCTCCCACTGCCTTGAAATAGTCCTAAATAAATATAGTAAATAGTCCGTATGAAAATAACCAGGTTTTAATTCTTGAATTTCAGATAAAGTTTTAGAAGTTGCTGAAGTAATAGGAAGGATGCTCTATCAGCCATTTCTGGGGTTCATGTAGACACTGTGATTTGGAGCATATATGGGAGAGCATATTAACAATGTATCGCACTGTGAATAAAATGGATGTTTTAATTGTGTAGGATTCATGGAAAAAAAATTCAAGCCTCACAATTTTTATTTTATTTTTATGTACAGTTTTAGTTTTGTTTGTGTATAAGATTTTGATTAAAGTAAAGGTTATTTTTTTAAATAATATTGGATTTTTATTAAGTAAATTTCATTTTTTAATCAATATTTGAAGGAGTTTATGATGATGATGATTAAAGACTACTAAGATTGAATTGGTTTATGAAATCTTAAGAGGGTAAGTGATTACTTGAGATTCTTTAGAATTTTGTTTATGTGCTCCAAAAGCATTAAGGGAAGCTTTCCAAGATCACCATAGTTTTGTTGAGTTAAGAGGTTAGGAAGATTGGTAGTGTGACAAATATTTCGAAAATGAGAATTTGTTTTATCTTAGCAATGCTTATTTTTTTCTTTACACTTGTCAAAACAGAGAGATAATTTTATGCGATCCTCCATTGAGTCTATGGTGGTGGTTACCACTAGAATTTGAAACAATTTTAAGAACCCTATTGTCTTCCATGTTGTTTAACTTGTTCTTATACATTAGGTATTTACAATTGAAGCCCATAATAAGTTTTTCATTCCCCAATAATCCTTTTCTCAATGCTATCATTCCAATTGAGCTTGTGGTGGATATCAATTCCAAGATATTTATATGAAGTCACTTCTTCCAAATTGTTGTTGTCATATAAGAAGGTATCATAAGTGATCTTATTGGATTTAATAATCATGACCTTAGTAAAAAATCCTTGAGGATTGTTAGTTGGCTTTCAAGATCATGGGGACTCATTGCCATAAAATGGGCATGAAAAAGATTGATGATTATATAAGTGAGAGGACACAACCTACTTTTTTTTATTATGTTATTTATTCAATTTATCATTATTTGATTTAGTTAAACAATTTTTACTAAGATTATAATTAAAAAATAATAACAATAATCTATTTTGAGGTAAACCAGATAGCAAATTGATATATAGGACCTCTTTGTTTAACTATCCTAAAAAAAATATTTTAAATTTAACAATTTCAAATATTCATTAAGCAACTTTATTTTACAATGTTAATGTCAACAGAAATAACCAGCAATCATACTTTCAATACCAGGATCGATAGATTGTCCGACACTCAGACCAAAACGGAGAGAGGAGGAATTAGTCAGATTCGCATGCATAGACTCAGTTATTCACTGTGTTCAATTTTCACTGTTCACTGCAACTAGTTTACATTTCTATCTAAAAATCTAACATGTTCCATACCTTCACCCCAGGCTGTCCAAAAAGATATGGGCGGTGTCGATTCGGCTCTGAATTAAAAATGGGTTCACACTACTCAAAGCCCAAAAAGACACTGGTGGTGTCGATTCAGCGCTGGATTCAAAATGGGTTGACATTGGTCAAAATATTGAGTTGGGAAGATTTAGCAAAAAAGAAAAAGTAATGTTATTGATAGATTTCAAACTTTTAAAATTTTGTATATTACTAATGTAAATGTTTTATATTTTGAATTTTTTTAGTGTTTTTTTTGGGGATATTTGTTTTAAATTTAGTGAGAAATTGTTGGATTTGTAAATTTGAGTGGTTATTTCTATATAATTTGAGAAGATTTAGCAGAAAAAATAATATTATTAATAGATTCTATTAATGGCTCTCCTCCTCCCACCCTCTAGGGGGCAAAGGTTGAGGCCATTCGAGAAAAGGTGGATCTTGAAAAGGTTGAGGCCATTCTCAAGGTGGATCTTGAAAAGGTTGAGGCCATTCGAGAATGGTCAGTGCCAAGGAATGTGGCGGAAGTTAGATCTTTTATGGGTCTCATGTGGCGGAAGTTAGATCTTTTATGGGTCTCACAGGCTACTATAGGAGGTTTATAGCCGGATTCTCAAGGATAGCTCATTCTATCACTTCCTTGCAAAGGAAGGAGAAGAAGTTCCAGTGAACTGAAGAATGTGAGAGCAACTTCCAGCGATTGAAGCAACTACTAACCAACGCTCCAATCCTGAAGATTGCAAATCCAAATAAGGATTACGTAGTGTGCACCGATGCGTGTAAGGAGGGGCTGGGAAGAGTTCTCAGCCAAGAGGGATTTGTAATTTTTTATGAGTCCCGAAAGCTAAAAGAGCATGAAAGGAATTATGCCACTCACGATTTAGAACTAGCAGAAATCGTCCATGCCTTGAGGAAATGGAGACATTACCTCATGGGCAAAAGATTCGAGTTGAGAACAGACCATAACGGTCTGAAGTATTTATTTGATCAACCGACTTTAAATGCCGGGCAAACCAGATGGCTGGAGTTTCTGTGTGAATATGACTTTGATATCAAGCATATCAAAGGGAAAGAAAATAAGGTGGTTGATGCACTTAGCAGAAAAGTGCAGGACTGAGATTAAAGACAGAATTTTGGAAGCTGCAAATGCTAATTTGCAGTACAGAGGTTTAGTAGCAAAGCTACAGCAGCGTGAGAGACCACAGACCAAGGAAAGTTACACCTTGGGAACTGATGGTTTACTTCTGTATAAAAACAGAGTGTATGTACCTAATGTCCAAGAATTGAAGCTGGCAATTCTAAAATAAATGCATAACATGGCTTATGTTGGACATATTGGATATTAAAAGACTATGGCAGCAGTCAAAAGCCATTATTTTTGGCTGGGTATGAAGAAATAAATCGTTGAATACATCACCAGATGTATACGTGGTAACAATGGATTTTATCACCGGACTACCTAGAACAAGCAAGCAGCAGGATTCAATCATGGTGGTGGTGGACAAGCTTACTAAAGCTACCCATTTCATTCCACTGAAAACCACTCACAGGGCAGCTGATGTTGCTGATATCTTTTTAAAAGAAGTTGCACGCTTGCACGGAATTCCTAAGACAATTGTGTCTGATAGGGACCCGAAATTCACTTCAAATTTCTGGAAAGGACTGTTCAAAGGATTCAGAACGAATCTGAACTTTAGTACAGCGTATCATCCTAAGTCTGATGGTTAGACAGAGAGGGTGAACAAGGTAATTGAAGGCATACTGAGAATGTATGTGATGGATAAACCATCAAGGTGGAAAGACTACCTGCATTTGGTAGAATTCGCCTACAATAATGGGTATCATACATCGTTGAAGATGAGCCCATTCGAAGCACTTTATGGAAGAAAGTGCAACACACCAATAAGCTGGGATAATCTAGTTGATAGAGCAGTGATTGGGCCTAAGCTTCTCAAAGAGATAGAAGATCAAATGATAAAAATTAAACGGAATCTAAAAGTTGCCCAGGATAGGCAAAAAAGTTACGCTGACAGTAACAGAACCCATAGAGAATTCAAAGTGGGTGACCATGTTTTCTTGAAAGTGAAGACTAATAGGAGCTCCCTGAAGTTGGAAGTTGGGAAGTTGCGCCAAATTGACAGCAAGATTTTGTGGGCCATTTGAAATCCTGGAAAGGATTGGGCCAGTTGCATACATGCTTGCATTACCTGCATCTATGACTATACATAATGTGTTTCATGTTTCACTGCTTAAGAAATATGTACCTGATGCTAATCATGTTATCGATTGGAATATGATTCAGGTGGAACCACAGGGTGTCCTACAAGTGCATCCTATGCGCATATTGGATAGGAAAAGAAAATAGCTCCAGAATCGAGCTATAGAGATTGTAAAGGTCCAGTGGACCTGGTACAGTCCTGAGGACACGACATGGGAGCATGCAGATGTTATGCAAGCAGAGTACCCGCATCTTTTTGAAAAATTTTGAAAAGCTTGCACATGCTGTGTAAAATTGCACTGAGGACAGTGCAGAAATAAGGGAGGGGAATTGTAATGTCCCCAAGGCCGAGCCCAGTTGTAAATCTGATGTATAAAATGAATTGTAAATATGTGTTATAGGCTGGTGAGCCAAGTTTGTATAAGCCGGTGGGCTTATGTGATTGTTAGGTCAGAAAGCCTAAGGGTTGGAGGCCAAGGGCCTCATTTTGTACTTGTATGTATGCAGCACATTAATAAATATAGACACCGCCGCATGCAGACCGACTACGATGAATGAGTGATGGGGGACTGAGCTTCCATAGAGTGGGCAAGGAATTAGGGGCTGGAAGGTGGGAAGAGGGGCTAAGTGTTGAGCCTAAGGGCCAAGCCTAAGGGCTTAAGCCTTGGGAATAATATTTTATTATTATTCCAAAAAGCCACATGAATTATGTGAGTGTGACAGTTTATCCTAAGTTTTTGGGAAGGACGAGGGACTGCCAAAGGGAAGGAATGCATGCTGAATGGAACTCATGCAGTTCCATGGGTGACAAGTGTCAACCCTGGTGCATGCGAATAAAACGACCAAGATGAGTCGTGAAAGGGTTCCTCGCCCACTCCACCTGACTGCCTGAGCATGTACGAAGTGCTGAGCAGTACGACGGACTCGAGTTCTGCAAAGAACCTTCGTGCATCTCTGTGATCCGAAAAGCCTATGTCTGGCTCTGAGAAAACTCGTGTATACCTCCGTATTGAACTAGAAGACTGTGATTGATTCCGAAAGAGCCAAATTCACCCCTGTTCTGAAAGCCGAGAAGCCCCTGTTCATTTCTGAAAAGGTCAGGTTCACCTCTCCGTTCTGAGCCATGGAACCCGTGTCATTCCCTGCATGGATTGTTTGTCACGTGTTCCCAAAAACCAACACTGTAAGACCTTGCACCATTGCTAAGCCTGTTTGGGAAGCCAGTATTTGTTTTTCCAGTTGGTTGTGGTGGCCACGCAGAGCTGGACTACGCGTGGCTTGCTAGCCAGTGCAAGTTTTGATTGAGCCTGTGTATGACCTCTCTCCAGGTGAAGGAGGTGACTGTTGTTGGAAGAGGCAGGTTGTCAGGCATGTGAGCAATTCTCTCCAGGTGAGAGAGTTTGCTGGGAAGTGGTTTCTTCCAGAGAGTGTCCAGCACCAGCTTCGGGCTCCGAGACTTCCTAATCCGGCCTATTGCCAAGACCCAAAGAGGGGGGTTAGCACCAATGGATTGTGCTTGTAAAGGTGTATACTCCCGGACGGAACAGGCATGTGGGATATGAGAGTCTGGTAGTAGTGGGCATAAGATGACATCTTGGGAAGAATCCTTCCAGTTTTTCTGTGTTGTTTTCCCTGTAACTTCAGCCTAGCCTAGGATTCCTTGCCTTGGGGTGGAGTTTAGTCCCAGCTCGGGGGTGACCCACTGCTGAGCTGATGAGCAGTGCGGTCTAAGGCTGGGAGGTTTGTGGAAGGTCTGCACTTGGTTGGTGGAACTGCCACTGTTTCAAAGATAAGTACCTGATTATGCTTTAATCATGTTTTGCATCACTGTGTTGCTTATGTTATCATGAATTTCGCTGTGTATATGAACTAATATTAAATAGTACTAATTGTTGATTATGGAAGTAATTCTTATGTTTACTCTGAGTTTAATTGAATGTGTTTAACTTGTTTTAAATAAATGTGATTAATTATTAGTGAGAATGTTGTTATTCCGTGTAGTAACACCTATAGAGTAGTGAGTGGGAGGGGGGGACATTATGATGTAATAATAATGTAATGGTATAATGAAATAGTAGAAATCTAACTAAATAACTTGTATTCATGGGCTTGGCACTAGTTTTATAGAATATGTGATATCTAAGATCCTAAAAGAGCATGAGCCCTACTAACTCTAAATCTAAATTTCATCACACACAAATGTCTCATTGAAAAGAATTATGATAACCAAAAGCACTTATCTTCACCAAAGATACATCTCCTCCTTTTTATAGGATTTAAATAATGAATTAAATTTCCTATCAAATAAGCACAATATTGAAGGCCTTTGTCATAATTTCACAACAACTCTCTTTACTTCTATTAATAAATTCTCTATAGACATGTTGTGTAAAAAGAAAAATAAAAAGACCAACCTTTGGTATGATAAAGAATGCTAGATTGTTAGAAAATACATTATTGATCTCCCTCAAAATACCAGAAGATAAATAAATACAAAGCCTTAATTGAGACTGAAAAAATGAACTATATAAATAGAAAGCAATATGATTCATTTGAGGGATTGAAATTCCTACCTTAAAAATATTTATGAATAACTTAATGTCCTGGACAACATTCAAACCCTTTCTAAAAAGGAAGAACTTTTTCTATAGAAAATATAGAGTTTGGGGTTAAGTGGCTCACAAAATGGAAACTAAGGACATTGAAGACTACAAAGAAGAAATTCTAAAAATTGGAGGGCATATCATCATCCCTCACATCCACAAGTTCTTTAATTAAGAAGTCAAGTAGGGCTTCCCTAAACCCTAGACTTAAAGTCTCATTGTACTTATTTTTAAAGTGGGGATTAAAGCAATCCTTCTAATTATAGGACCATTATGATTAGCTTCCTTTTAACCAAGTTATACAGAATTATTTTGGAAAAGAATATCATTGTATAGCTAGAAAGAAATGGAAAAAGAGCTAAAGAGCTATCATTCAACTATGGACCGCCTTGTTAAGATTAAGATCATTGAAAATGAGTCTTGTAATAATAAAACCAATATCATGTGTTGTTTCATTGACTTTAGAAAATATTTTAACAAAGTGTCCAAGACTAAACTTTGGAATAAGTTAGAGGAGCTTCAAGTTCCTTTTAAGTTGAGAGTTGTTACGATAAGGTTGTATGAGAATATTATTTCCAATTTTAGGAACTCTAAAGATTGGTCGAAAGAAATTAATTGTAATATAGGAGTTAAGAAATGTTTTCCCATATCTCCTATCCTTTTTGGCATATACATTGATAAGTTAGAGAGATATTTGGAAGAAGCAAGTTGTGCCAACCTGAATCTAGTTGATATAGTCATCCTCCTTATTTATGTTGATTATATTGTTCTTATGGCAAGTCCCTATGATCTTGACTAGAAAATAAAAATTCTAAAATATTTTTTCTCTACTATAGGTATGGCTATTAACACTGAAAAAATAAAGGTTATGATAATCAAATCCCAAAAAGTCACTTATGCTAATTTAGTGTATGATAACAACATCTTGGAGGAAGTGACTTCATACGAATGTCTTTGAATCAATCTACATCATAAGATCAATGAGAACTATAACATTGAGAAAAGGATAAATGGAGGGTGGAAAGCTTATTATGGGCTTGAAAACAACTATAAATAAATGGACCTTTGGCTATGGGATAAGAAAAAACTCTTTTGTGAGACTCTTGTCACTCTTGTTATCTGATATGGTTGTGAAGTAAGGAATCGCAAAATCTCTTTTGAATCATGGAGAAAGATAAAGAAAATCCAAAAGTGTTAAATATAGCTTATAATCTCAAAATCAAAGGAAATACACCTTATCCTATCCTCCTCATAGAAGCGATTCTTTCCCCCATTAAGAGAATAACTATGACCAGGTGCTTAATGTTCAACACCAAGGTAAATAACATGGAAGACAAGAGGATTCCTAAGATTGTTTCAAACTCCAGTCAAAACCACAAGTGGCTCAAACAAATTTGACATAAATATGTCAAGTCTTGGCTAAATCATTTGGGCATAAACGATGAGATCATTTTCCATAATAACAATAATATCAAGCATATTATTTCATCTAAATATAAGGAGAAATTTTGGTTCAATAAAGAATTAAATAGAAAATTAAGATAGTATAAGGAGATGATCAACCCTAATCTAGAAGATCAAAAGTATCTCTCTTTTTTTAATAGGGTAAAGAAGAAAATCAACATTGTCAAAATAAGGACAAACTCATGGGTAGAAAGAATTTGTCATATTTGTGACACTAAGAGGATTGACTATGAAAATCATTTTCTCTTAGATTTTCCCACTTACACCAATATTAAATCACAATTTCAAAATACTATAATGATTTAAAAACACTTCCCTTAAAAATTTTGGAGCACATAAATAGAATTTTAAAGAAACCTAAGTAATTTCCTTACCTTTCTTAAGATTCAATAAACCAAATATATTTTTAGTGGATATTAAGTATCCTCAATATCATCATCAATAATAACAAATTTATAAAGAAAGTGAAAATAATAAATTTCTATTAAAAAATATGTTAACACTGCATAATTTTAGAAAAGATTTAAAATATTAATTTTACTAATAATACAACAATAATTATAAATTTAAAATATGAATATAAATATCAACAATATCTTAATCCTTCCCAACAAATATATTAATATTGGAACCTCTTAATAATTATAAATTTAAAATATGAATATAGATATAACAATATCTTAATCTTTCTCAACAAATATATTGATATTGGAACCTCTTAATAGATTTCAAATTAATATGATTATTTTAATTTAGATTAAATTACTAATATTTATTTGCTATATATATTATTATCATTATGAATTATTTTCACTAAGTTTCTT
>ML811698.1:184249-204170 GCA_009831015.1 Picea engelmannii | reverse complement strand
TATATATATCCTAATAAACTTTGGAGGTAAATTCTAACTTGTAAAACTAAACAAAACAATATAATTCATTTTACGGAGTGGAATTCCTATCTTAAACATATTTATGAATAACCTGATGCATGATGTAGTAGACAACATTCAAGCCCTTTCTATAAATGAAGAAGCTTTTTCCATAGAAGATATAGAGTTTGGGGTTAAGAAACTCATAAAAGGTGAAAGCTAACACTGAAGGATACCAAAAAGAAATTTTAGCAATTGGAGGGCCTATCCTCATAACTCGCATCTTTAATTAAGCAATCAAGTAGGGTTTCCCTAAAAAATGGACTCAAAACCTATTGTACCTATTTTTAAAATGGGGATTAAAACAATCTCTCTAATTATGGGACCATTATGATTATCCCCCTTTTAGCCAAGTTACATGGAATCATTTTGGAAAAGAATATCAGTGTATGGCTAGAAAACCAGGGAAAGAGAGCTAAAGGCCAAGCTCAATTTAAGAGCTATCGTTTAACTATGAACCACTTTCTTACAATTAGGATCATTACAGAGTGTCCAAATAATAAAATCAATATCATGTGTTGTTTTGTTAATTTTAGAAAAGATTTTAACAAAGTGCCTAGGACTAACCTTTGGAGTAGAGTAGGGGAGCTTAAAGTTCCTTTCAAGCTAATATTTGTTGCGATAAGGTTGTACAAGAACACTAAAACCAATTTTACGAACATTGAGGACTAGTGAAAATAAATTAATTGTAATATAGAAGTTAAGAAAGATTGTCCCTTGTCCCCCACCCTTTTTGGAATATCCATTGATAAGTTAGAGGGTTGTTTGGAAGAAGTAGTTTATGTCGTCCCAAATCTAAATGGAATCGTCATCATCCTCCAAATTAGATTGAAAGTATTTTTCTTATGGCGAGGAGTCCCTATGATCTCTAAAAGAATCTAAAATTTCTACTACAGGTATGATTGTTAAGTACATTGATAAAATGAAGGTTTTGATCAACAAATCCAAAAATATTACTTATGTTAATTTCTTGTATGACAACAACATCTTGGAGGAAGTGACTACATAAAAATATCTCAAAATCGATCTAGATCAGAAGCTCAACTAGAACTATAGCATTGAGAAAAGGACAAATGGAGGGTGGAAATATTATTATGGACTTGAAAACAATTGTAAATTAGCAAAACTTTAGGTATGAGATAAGAAGAAACTTCTCTTTGAGACTCTCGTCACTCATATTATCTTATATGGTGGCGAAGTATGGAGTTGAAACATATCAAGAGAATCATGGAGAAATATAAAGAAAATCCAAAATTGTTTTATTACTTATAATCTTAGAATCAAAGGAAATACACCCTATCCTATCCTCATAGAAGCGAGTCTTTCCCCCATAGAAGAATAGTTATGACTAGATACCTAATGTACAAGACCAAGGTAAAAAACATGGAAGACAATAGGCTTCCTAATATTGCTTCAAACTCCAGTCAAAACCATCTACGAATCAAGAGAAGTTGGGATAAAGATTCCAAGTCTTTGCTAAATCATTAGGGTATAAAGGAAGAAGTCACTTTGCAAAATAAAGATAGTATAAAGCATATTATTCCATCTAAATTTAAGGAGAAATTTTAGTTGGATAAATAATTAGAGGATAATTAAATAGAAAATTAAGATACTATCAGTGTAATAGCCCTAGGTCGAACCCCAGTTGTAAATGTAAATGTAAATGTACATATAGGCTGGTGAGCCAGGGTATTTTGGCCAGAGTGCCTTTGTATATATGTATTTTGAGGCCAGAGTGCCTGTGTGGTTATTAGGTTGGAGAGAAAGAAGCTAAAAGCACAGTGAGCCTATCCTTGTATGATGTAATCACACTAAGATATTAATAAAAATACATCACTGTTGCAAACCAACCAGACATAAAGAGTATGGGGGCTAAAATCCACTAGAAAGGGAAAAGGGGGCTAAGATTCTAGGAAAGGGGCTAAGCTAAGGGAGATTAAACCCAAAGGAATATTTTATTAATATTCTGAAATTCTAAAGTATAAAGTAAGGGATATAAATATATCATAAGTCTTTAATTATGAGAAACATATCACCCAAGTGAAGGGAAAGTGGGCCCATGTAGTTCCCAACATGACAAGTGTCAAGTTGGGAACATGCACATATAATTGAGAAATTTAGTACATTTTTACTATCATTGATTGATTATGCCATCATTTTATCCTATCCTCTGTACTCACGATACAACTATCAACCATACCTATAATTGGGGAAAGATTTGGAGTGGTTTCTAGGTAAATTGAGTTGAAGAGGTGGGTTGTTAGGCTCGTGAGATATTGAAGAAGTGGGTTTTCAATCCCGTGAGCCTTCTCTCTAGGAGAGAGAAATGATGGGAATGGTTTTCACAAGCTGCCAAGTTGTAACTACAGGGCTCCGAGACTTATTTTCCAACCTATTGTTGAAGCCCCATAAGGGAAGTGGGGCAGTTGAAGGAATTTTGAGCATAGAAGAGGCAAACTTCCTAGGGTGGGAGAGGCATGTGGGGAATGAGAGACTGTGGACTATTTTCTAGAGTTGGCACCTTAAGGTGAGCATTTTGGTTATTGATAGACCTTATCTTGGCTTAAGATTCCTTTGCCCTGATGTTGTTTCAGTCCCAACTCGAGGGTGACCTACTACTGAGACGTACGAGCAACATAGTCTATGGCTAGGAGGAATGTCTGAGGTTTGCACACAATTGGTGATCTTTTATAAAAGATAATTATATTTTGTGTGCTTGTTTTAATAATTGTGTGCTTAATTATCTATTTATGTTATGTTTTTTCATGTTTGATGTTGTATATGTATATATTGTTGTTATTTTCCATAATGTTGTTCATATGTAGAGCCTTTAAGTGAATGAAATTGCTATCAGAGTTGGAATTTTTATGTGGCATAGCACAACTTGGTGGTTGGTGTTTATACAATGTGGTATTAGAGATCCAGTTTCAACACTGATCCTCGATGGGCCGAGTTGGGAGAGTGTTGAAGAAATAAATTACAAAAATTTAATTTGCAAAGGATGTATGCAACATGTATGCTAAAAGTATTCTTGTCAAAATTGGGAGAATTTCACGGGGAATTTGAAATATTCGAGCCCAGGAATGAGAAGTAATCATTTTGAATATTTAATTGGGAAAATTTAGGCCTGTAAATGGTTGAATTTGGAAATTATAGAGCAGCCATGGTGCCCATGTTAAAATGGGGCAAAATTGGGCGAAAGCACCAATTTCTGTAATGAATTTATGGGGAAATTTGACATGGAGTCGAATTTTAATAGTAAGGGTCGAATTTGTATGTATAGGACCAAAATTGGTCACAAAAATATTAGTTATAGAGATGCAATGGCAGCTCCATAAAATAATTGCAAATTTGGGAAAATTTGGAAAATTGGGAAAAATGAGAAATTAGAAAAAAAAATGGAAAAAAATATACTATTTTTTTGTACACTGACGTCAACATGACATGGGGGTCACATGTCATCTAATGTGTTAGAGTGATGATGTGTATTGTCACGGTGGAATGTACACATTGGAAACATGAGGCATATTTGGCAAGTTAGCTAGCACCATGGTGGCGGGCGCCTTCCTCCCCAATGGGATCCATGTTATGTTGTCATCACCCATACACATCAATATTGTGTTATTTGCAGGGGTGATATGTACTGTGGGGGAGTCCACGATGCAATGTGGGTCATTGATAACGATCGTGACCATTGATTTGCCCCAAACCTCTGTCATTGGATTAAACCAATGTGAAAATTACACACCGAAGTGAATGGGTGAGGGATCGGGGCTCTTCCATCCCTTCAACCCAATGATAATGCACCATGCAAGCAACCAAGGATTGTGGGATCCAAGAAATAAAGTTTTGTGCACGCAAAGAAATAAAGGAGAAAGAAGAGAGAGGTAAGAGGTGGATGAGGCAAGCCAGAGTATCCAAGGACTGACATGGAACCATCCCGAGGTACCAGGTGGACTCGAGATGCCATGTCAACATCCCTATCAAAATAGGTTATCCATAAAGTACAAAAAATATTGAATTTTGCTGAGAAAATGGGTAATTTTTCAAGTGTTCAACTTGCAAGCCATTTTCAGATGCCTAAACAACATTTTTCCAAAATCAACTTCATATAAACTTGTATTTACTTCTAGGACATAGAGCTTCTACAACTAAAATGATAAATCTCAAAAATAACTTTCTAACAGTGTAAATCGTTTGTCAAACAGAGCTAATATGAGGGAGTTACAAGCCAAATAGTGGAGGGTAATTCTTGGGTACCAGTTCACTCCAAGGGCCATAACTTCTTGCTTCGGAATCAAATTCAGGCACATAATTTTTCTGTTGAAATCTATTGAGCCATAAAAGACATCCATGGAGTCAAAACATAAATATGGGCACCTAAAAATGCACAAGAGGACTTAGGAGGCACCTATAGCATTTAGGGATAAAAATATAAATTGGCTTGAAACTTTAGCAGGTTGTATCTAACAGCTTGAAGCTTATATGAAGGTGAAAATTGGACAAATGACCAAAATATGGTCATGAAGAAACCTAATTGAGCTCTTGTCAATTTTTCAAAGGAGTAGGTGAAAGGAGACATAAGCATAGTCAAAATTGCACATGGTTGAGGGATGTGTTGAAGGAGTGCATGAGTAATATTCAAATGACCATAGCTTTCTGCTCAAGACTCATAATTGAGAAAGGAATTTTTCATTGGAATTTTCTTGGATAGAAGAGTCTAGTGGTTCACCCAGAAGTGTGAATTCAGTTGTATAATCCACAAGAGATAAGAGATACCATTTTTGGGTATTTTAAGGGGAAAAGAATGCATAAACTAATAGCTTTGTTAAATTTATTTAGTCTAACAAATCCTATTTCCTATACATTTTGTAGAATTAACAAAAAATAGATAAGAATAGGATCAAAACAAAGATTAGAAGCATGGAATATGCACAAAGAACCTACAACCATGAAGATGAAGTCAAAGGGTTGTATGTCAACATTGGTAATGAAGGGACATAATCCAATGGGGATAGAGAAGGCAAGGAGGAGAGCATGAACTTGGTAGAGACCATAAAGATTCTGGAAAAATATGTCCAAAGATATAAAGATGATAATCAGAGGCATATGAAAGCCAAGGAAAAACAATATGGCATCAACATCAAGGTGATGCAGATCTTGGGTAGAATAGAGAAGAAAATCGATAAGGAGACATAGTCAAGCAAGTCAAGGAGACACAGGTCTCATGATAAAAGAAGAGAAACAAGGAGTGTTGATAGGCTTCATCATCACTTACCAAGGAATTGAGTTAGGAGAACTCATAGTAGTTCAATTCCATCTCATGTCAGAAAGCATAAGAGGAGGTCTAGGTAGATGAGCTACAAGGAGAAATGAATAAGATTAAGCCTCATACCTTTGATGGCGAGCACAAGTAAGATGAGGATGTAGAGACATGTATGTTGGGCATGAGGAGTTACTTTCATTTACATAATTACTCTTCACATGTAGAAGGGAGAATTTCCATCTACAAACTCATAGGAAAAGCATCAATGTGGTGGGACCAGTTTGTGCAAGTGTAACACATTGATGAGAAGAAGGTTACTTGGAGGGAATTCAAAAGGAGTTTTCAAAAGAAATATTGAACCAAATGTTACTATGATAAGTAAATGAAGGATTTATTTGAACTCAAGCTTGGGATTATGACCATAGATGGGTATGAAAGGAGATTCTTAGAGATGTTGAAATATGTTTCTTTCATCAAGGATGAGCAGGTTAAGATTCATAGGTACCTGAGTGGGTTGCCATCAAATTTCAGTGATAAGATACAATATGATGATCTCAAGACACTAGAGGAAACCATAAGAAGAGATAAATTTCTTTATGACTAGCATAGAGGAAGACCAGTTTTCCAAAAGGATTGGGAAGACAAGAAGAAAAGAAATATGGAAGAGAGGAAGAAGGGGGCCAAGCCACCATTCTTCATAAACAATACTCAGGGACAACCATCTCTAAAGAACCTAGAATGACATAAATAATAAGACAAAGACCAAGGAAATTGCCTATGAAATGTTGGGGTTGTGAGGGAGATCACATGTACAAATATTTCCCACATAGGGATGAAAAAGTGAGGATTTTTCATAATGTACAATAGGATGGTACAATTGAATACATGGGAATAAATGTACCAAGGATCTATGCATCCCTAGATAACAAGAAATTTGAGTTTCAATCCCACATGATTGAAGTGGAAGGTAATATCAACAACCAACCTATTTCTATTTTAATTGATTCGGGATCTATTCATAGTTATCTAGATACTAATATGGAGGAAATATTTTCAATTTCCAAGAAGCAAGCTTAGGAAACCTAGGTTGGTGCAGGACTGAGCACAAAGGTAGATTTGAACATCATCCCTTTGGGATCCTATGATTTCCTCATTGGTATGTATTGTTTGGAAAAGCATCATGTTTTTTTTAGTAACCGTCAGAGAAGTTTCATTGCAACTAAAGAAAAGCTTCAGGAAATGATGCCAAGTATTTGCAGCACATATGGAGGAGGAACCTAAGGATAAAGTGCCAAATATTGAAGACTATGCGGTCCTAAAAGAGTTTGAAGATGTATTTAGAGAAATATTGGGGTTTCCACACAAGAGAGAGACCTCTATCAATCTAATGCATGGAGTAGCGCCAATGTCCAAGACCCCTTATAGGATGAGTACACCAAAGTTGAAGTAATTGCAAATGCAGCTTGAGGAAATTTTGAATAAGGGGTATATATGCCCAAGTTTGTCACCTTGTGGTGCCCCAATGTTGTTTGTGAAGAAGAAGGATGGAAAATTGAGGCTTTGCATTGACTTCAAGAAGTTGAATAAAGTGACAATGAAGAACAAGTATCATTTTCCAAGGATAGATGATCTTTTCAATCAACTAAAGGTTTCAAAGATATTCTCCAAGATAGACCTTAGATTAGGTTATCACCAGGTGAGAATTAAATACTAATAAATTAGCAAGACAACCTTTAGAACGAGGTATGGCCATTATGAGTTTATAGTGGTGCCATTTGGGTTGTCAAATGCACTAGTTGTCTATGTTTGTTTAATGAATGGTATTTTCAAATATTACACGGATAAGTTTGTTATTGTATTCTTAGATGACATTCTTATCTACTCCAAGTCTGAACAAGAGCCTGAGACGTACTTGAGGATGGTGCTACAAGTGTTGAGGGAGAATCAACCATATGTGAAGTTTAGAATGTACTATTTTTTTATCAAAGGAAGATACATTATTTGGGCCATATCATTTCAAAGGAAGGGATAACGATGGATCCGGAAAAGACAAAATCCATTGAAGGATGGCCAACACCAAGGAATGTCTCAGAGGTGAGATATTTCATGGGACTTGCAGGGTATTATAGAAGATTTATTGAAGGATTCTCAAAGATTTCAAATCCAATCACATATTTTCAAAAGAAGGGTGTGATATTTGAGTGGAATTCTAATTGTGAAAGAAGTTTCCAAGAATTGAAGAGTTTGTTGACAAGTGCACCAATTTTGAGAATTGTTAATCTTATTGAAGATTTATTTTTGTGCGTTGATGCATGCAAAGAAGGGCTTGGTGGAGTCCTTAGTCAGAATGGGCATAAGGTATGCTATGAATCAAAGAAATCAAAAGAGCATGAAAGACAGTATGCTACTCATGATTTATAATTGGAAGCCATATTGCATGCCTTGAAGATGTGGAGGAACTACCTCGTGGGGAAGAGATTTGAGCTAAGAATAGACCATAGTGGTCTAGAATATTTGTTTGGACAACCAACTTTAAATGTTAGGTAGAGCAAATGGTTGAAATTCCTCAATAAGTATGACTTTGATATAAATCATATCAAAGGTAAAGAGAACAAGGTGGATGATGTGCTCAGCAAGAGAGTTCATGAGATTCATGTTACATCCATTATCATGTATAAATATGATTTAAAGGAAAAATTCTTAGAGGCTGCAAAATTAGATCGACAGTACATAGAAACAAAGGAAAAAATATAGCAGGGTATTTTGCAGCAGAAAATTGAAGATTGTGAGCTAAAAGAGGATGGAATCCTCATGTATAGGGGCAGAGTTTATGTGCCAAATTTTCAAGAGTTGAAAAATATGGTGTTAAAAGAAATGCATAATGTTTCTTATGTTAGGCACCCATGTTACCAAAAAACTATTGCATATATCAAGAGATAATATTATTGGTCAGGTATGAAGAAAGAAGTGGTCGATTATATAGCCATATGTTTGGAATGTCAAAAATTCAAGGCTAAGCACAAACACCCAACTAGTTTTCTATAGTCATTACCCATTCTTGAGTGGAAATGGGAAGTTGTAAAATTGGATTTCATCACTAAGATACCCATAACTACCAAGAAAAATGATTCCATCATGGTGGTGGTGGATAAACTTACTAATGCTTCCCATTTTATTCTAGTGAAGTTAACTCACAAGGAAGCTCACATTGTTGATATTTATATGAGAGAAATTGGTAGGCTGCATGGTGTGCCTAAGACAATTGTGTCTAACAAAGATCCCAAGTTCACATCAAATGTTTGGAGAGAATTATTCAAAGGATTTGGGACAAATCTGAACTTTATCACAGCCTATCATCCAAAGTCAGATGGGAAAACAGAGAGATTCAATCAAGTGATTGAGGACATGTTAAGGATGTGTGTGATGGAAAAACCATTGAAATCGGAGGATTATCTACACCTGGTTGATTTTTCCTACAACAATGGGTATCAAGCATATTTAAATATGAGCCCATTTGAGGCACTTTATGGAAGAAAGTGTAACACACTGGTGAGGATTAATCCATGATTCAATTTTTGCTTCCCTACTATTTTACCTATGACAAAACAAGAAATAGATAAGAATCTCAAATGATAAAAATCCCTTTATACTCAACCAAAATGATGAGTTCCCCTAAGGGGGTTACAAGAGTAGCTTAAACAAACACATAAGTTCCAAAATTTGAAACCTCTATAATTATAGTTAACCACATCAAGCCAATTAGTTTGTCTACTTATTCCTTGTCAAATATAAATAAACTTTAGCAAGTACAAGTGATGTCTAAAGTGATTGGAAACATAAATTTAAATAAAATCTTTAAATTAGTCCATGATTTCTCAAAATCATGGAGTAATGTTGCAATCCTTGTATGAGAAATTCATGGTTTCACGCATGAATTTCTCACACAAAATATCGATATTTGATTTTCTTGGTCCTTGTAAATTCAATCCATAGCTTGTTCCAATTTGATTTGTTGTTGATATGCATTCTCTTCCAGACTCTACCACTGCTTTGACTATGCCTTTGACTTCTCTATTTTGTTGATCTAGAAAATGCTCGATCAGGCCTAATAGGTGGAAAAGCTAAAAGATGTATTTTGATAGTTCCTCCAATTCTTGTCGTTTTTTATTCGATCCCGCTCTTATTCAAACATGTGACTTGGCTATATGAAATTAGAGTCGAGCTACATAATAATTTTGTTTCTATAGATAGCTTATGTTTATAAAGTTTTTACAAAAAGAACTCATAAAAACATAGAAAGAATAGATGTTTACCTAGTTTTTGTCCTTCATTGCTTAGATCACAATGATATATCAAAATGATGGATCTTGGAATGTAAAATAATGAATATTGCAAGCTTTTATGGATATGATAGGGAAAGTGAGTAGCAAAAATGATGAAAAAAATAGTTTTTCTTAGGGTTCAACATTCGATGACTGATATACCCTTGTGATCATCCATGTTAGGGTTTTCAAGAAAATTTTTCCATGCTTCTCCTCTAATCCTCTGGATTTTAAATCAGTTTTCTCCATCTCTAATCAATCTTGTAGCCTCTGTTATGAAATATTTTGTCAATACTAGTTGCATATTCCCTATCTGTGCTTCGACTCCATCAAAAGATTGAGCAAATGCATTTATTACTTTGTTGTCATAATATTGGAATTTTGGAAAGGATGGCATCCAACCATCCTTTTCAAACTGCTTCTTGTATCTTGGATAAGATTTGAAAAATTCAGACTCCCATTACAAAATACTTCAGACCCGGCGTGTTGGCCTTCGAAATCACCCTTATGTCACAAATTGTAGGGTAAATGTGGATGGTGAATGATATAAAGAAAATGAAAAAAGAATGGACTCAAGATTATGATTATGATAAATGGAAAATCTTTTAGAATATTTGGTAAATCTATGTAATCATGAGGTATTATGGGTATGGAAATTTTTGTTTTGGATATAGATTTTTCCATCGTTGAACTTTGGATTAAACCAAAGGTTATATCCATACTTCCTAGTTATTTCATAATTCAAAATGTAAAAACAATATGAAAAAACCTATTTACCTCTGATTTACCTTGTAGCTCTTTGAAGCAAATTCTGATTATGCTTGTATGTAAATGATTGAAGACAAATTATGATTTTGTTTTTGATGAAGATGTTGAGTCGAGTCTTCTCTCTACATTTGCTTAATATCAGAAATGTCATATCAAATTTCCTATAAATTAGTATGTTGAAGTTGATTGGAACTCACATATGTTTTGAAGGTTGGAATTAGTTCACAAATTTCATGTTTGATCGATCATCCTCTAACTGTTACTCAATCCCATCTTCGTTGGATGTTTTCAATTTGTGCTTTGACCAAGATATCATACATCAACTAAAAAACTTTGAAGCTAAATGAATAGGATATCACTCATCTCGAGCTTGATTCTTCATGAATCAAGATCTCATAGATCCATTTCTCATGGATCTAACAAGCAAAATAGAACACAGATTCACAACTATTTTTTTGGGAAATATCAGTATGGAAATTCCTGCATATCTCTCAGATCCCTTAAAATATTGGCAAAAATCTTGAGATAAACCCAAATGGGCTCGTTCCCCACAAAACCCATGTAGCATATTTTTAAAATTCGTCTTAGTTTGTTTGAAATTGCCCCTTAAAATCAACTTCTTTGTTTTGGCATGCATTTTACAAACAAGCCAAAAAAATCTATCAGATATCTCAAATCCTTCACAAATTTAGGAAATCCTCTATGAGGAAACCAAATGGGATTGTTCTCCACAAAACCCATGTCCCCAAATTTTTATATTTTTCTTCATATTCTCTCAATTGAGCCTGAAAAATGGTGGCTTTGTTTTGGTCATAGATTTGATGAACTTTGTTTAACACATGCTCCTCTATTATCCTTTTCATTCTAGGGCCAATGCATTTTGATTTTGAATATGGAAATGAATTTATAATTATGTTCCTTTCAAGATTTGAAAGGCCTGTATTGCCTGAATGTTTCACAAACTTTGCATGTGACAAGAATATGCCATGGAACACACACACACACACACACACACACACACACACTACTATAGTTGTAGAAGAATCCACTGATTTTTTTTCTATTTGAACCTGATCCAGTGGTTGAAACACATGGAATTTTTGGGCAATGAAAAAATGAGTTTTTCAACCTTTTGACAAAGATCCTTTGAATTATTCTAGTCCAAAAATGTGATACTTTCAACTCCTTCTCTTCTTCTTTAGAGTCTATTTTCAGAGATCAACCTTTACAAAACTCTTTGAAGACTCACTAATCCTTTAATCAAAGAATTCTTTGCAAAAATCAAAAGCATTAGAAAGAAATTTTCTTATAGACTTTGAGTTTCCCTTTTGTTACTTGTGGACCAATTTACTAGTATAGGTCTTCCATTTCTAGGATGATCTTATTTTGCAGGATTTTTCTTTTTAAAGAGTTGCTTCTATGGAGATTGTCTTCAAATGATTTATCATAAATTGGGTAATTTATCTTCAAGTATTCAAATATTAAAATATGTTATGGATTTGTATTGATATAAGTTGTGTTTGTTTTGATTTTTGTAGTCTTCACATCAAAATTCAATCCATTTAATTATGCATTGAAGATTGGCTATGTGGTGGTATACAAGAATCCTTGTTAATGGCTCTTGGAGGTCCATTCTTTGAAGGAAACTACTCATTTCCAATGTTCATACATTGATGGCAAGGATGAGCTTTCCATGTCCTTCAAATTTAGAAAAGGTGTAAGACCTTCAATTAATATTGTCCATGAGAGTCATGACTTCGAAGGAGAATACTACTACATGCTACAAAGAATTGATTGGATCTGCTATAGTGTTTATTGGAAGAATGAATGAAGTTGAATGAAGGGGTTCTAGGATGCAGAGATGGAGGTTTGGAAATGGCTCCTTAAACTAGGCTACTGGGCTATACTTGGAGCCAATCATTTTATTTGAAATTTTATTCACTACCCTACCCTACTTGAGAAAAAGGAAATCCTTTTTTCAAGTGTAAGAGCACTTCCAGTTAAACCATGTGCTCAACAAGATCAATAATAAAATCATATCCAAGTATGGAAGATATACCTCAATAGTTTCTTAGATGTGAGGAACTAGCCCATCTATTTGATTTAGTGCCAAGAGATGTTGGAGGATGAAGTGGTGCCCTAGCCTGATGATTGTCTGGAAGCATTCTTCAATGTATCCAATACTCACTTGATTCTTTTCTTCATCAATATCTCTGGCTTACATGTCTTCCTTTATTATACCATGTATCTCTTCAAAGTTTTGTCTCTTGCACAAAGTATCTTGGTACAAACTTGCAAGAAACTCTTCGATCTCATGTTCCAATGCCTTCTCTCCATCAATTGTTGTCCATGGATCTTTGGTCTCCTCTGGAGATTTATAAGAAGAATAAGGGAAAGCCTCTAGATATTCTTGTTTCTCATGGGACTTTTGATCTTCTATTTCCTGGAATGTAGGTGTGTTCCTAATGGCTGTTAGGATTTTCTCCTCCTAAGATGCAGAAATGTTTCATGACGTTGTGAGGACTTGAGATATTTATTGGAGTGGCATCTTACTTTACTCAACAACTCTCGAGCATATTTGAAAATTATATGTTGGCTGGTAATCTTATCTTGCACATGGATTAATGCAAAGGGTTATTTTTTAACAAGAAAAATTACAACTTCTACAGAAAGAAAATTTGAAAGAAAAGAATGTATTCAGACAATTCATGCTACTAAGACCCTATTGTCACCAAGTTGACTATTGACATGAGTATCCTTTTTTTCCATGCATCAAAATGAAAGGACTGAAAATCAAATTACCAATTCCTATTCCCTTTAGCATCTCCCCAACAACGACGCCTAAAATGTTAGTCAATTCTATTGCCAGAATTTCGTTACATTAAATTCATCAATCAGGTGTTCATAGACTTGTGATATGTATAAATCATATATGCAAGATTAGGAAACTAAATATAAGCTAAGCAAATTAAATCAAAATGATTTTTTTGACAAGAAACTTCCAAGAATCAGAGTGAGGGATACAAGTGCTTTGTTACAATGATAAGTTAGCTACTTCATGGATTGACTAATTCTTGCAAATTGATTAAACTAAAAATAAACACTTTCAGAAATGAAATGCTACAGAGTTCAAATGAGGCTAATGAACTTATATTTCAACTTTTAACCGCGTTCCTTTGGTTGAAAAGCAAGAGCATCAACTAGTTTTTTTATCAAAGAAACTCAACCTTCAATGCCTAACTCTATAGGGAAACCAAACTTATAGAAATGAAAGATCATAAAGGAAAGAATATTAATTGAAATGAACAACTAAGGAAATAACACCACACAATGAAAGGAATTTATTTAGGCAGCATATACTAGAGAGAGGGGGACCTACCTCTCTTGGCATATACTGCCAAGAAGGACTATAGTAGAAAACTCTTGATGTGCAACAACAAGCTCTTTATTCCATCATCTAAATGATTACAATGATCCTTGTCCTTCCACTCTCTATCTCTTTCACTACTGAACTATAAACTAAATGATATCCTCTCATATTTATACATATAGTTTCTCCTTCACAAAAGGAAAAGGAGTTACAACAAGATGAGATCAGATCCTAAACAAGTGGATCTCATAACCAACAAATCCTAGATCCTAAACATGTGGATCTATCCTTGATCCAGATTTTATGAGTAGAACCAAATGACTACATATTATTAACAGATGCTTAACATAGAATAACAGAGATACATTAAAACTGGTTCTCTATTCAACAAGGAAATAAGATGAAACTGTAAAATGCAGCGGAAAACAAGCTTGTTGGAATGGTGGTGGATTATCTCTGAGAAGAGATGTGATGGTTGCTATTGAAACATATATTAAATTTTTTATCTTCAAAACTAAAACCTTCCTTTTTCGGGTTTCGGATTTTCATGAAGCATAACCCTCACTATCATTTCCAAAAGGCCGGTAACAAAATCCCGACAAACTTTATTCTTTAAATAATTAAAGGCAAAAAAAAAAAACCAAAAGTGTTATAAAAGTCCTAACGCGCTTGCTGTAAAGTTATTTTTTAAATCACGAAAAGCTTAAACCCTAAAGGAGTTAATACTAACCTTTAAAAGTTTTTCGGGGTTCGGGGTTTACTGAGAACATATGTTTTAATGCATTTCCAATCGCAGAATCCCGATCCCTGATTTCCCAAAATATGGAAGTTACTAATTATTAAAGATTACATTAATCATATCGCAATTTCGGGATACGGGGTTCAACGATAACATACCTCTTGTCAACACGATCCCCGAAATCTCGAAATGTGAAATCCCAACCCATAACTGAATTAATCATGTTTTGGAAGTTAGTCCTTAATCCTGATTAATTAATTCACGAATACGAAATTTTAAGGCTTAAGTTAATCATTTCGGAAATCAAGTTTCAGCAATGACATACCTCTTGTCAACACGATCCCTGAAACCCCAAAATAATCAAAGTGGGTTTAATACTGATTAATTAATTTACTAAAACAAAATTAAGTCCTAATTTAAACATGTCGCAATTTCGCAATTTCGGAAATCGGGATTCAGTGATAACATACCTCTCGTCAACATGATCCCTGAAATTCTGAAACGCGAAATCTCGACTCTTCATCTGTGTTTAGTCTAAATTAACTCTTTTTTGCAAGCATAATTAATGACAATCAAATTTTTAGGTTTGTTCACGTTTCAGTTTCTGATCGAATGAAATTTTCCGAATTTTGAATTCAAAAGCACCAAAATACGACCACTTTAATAAATATGACATTCAATGTATTGAAATCTTGTCAGCTGCCTCAGTACCTGCATCGTTAAATGAATTAAAAGAGAGTTTGAAGATCTGTGTTTCGCAACATATTTTGTGTCATACTATCAAGCATAAGATGCATTCAACCGAGCTCATACACTCCTTTTATGTGACAGGTTTTCCATCTAACTTAAATTCATGGCGCCAAAGAAGGCACTGAAGAAGAGTGAAGATACAGAGGAAGGAGATATCATATCCGACACTATGCCACATGCTATCGACTCAATTAAATCTTGGACACAAATCTCTGAATTCCTGGAATACGAAATCAAGAATTCTCCTACTGATTCCAAGAATTGCTTTCAGGATATAGCAGAATCAAAGCTTCATAAGATCACGGCGCGCCCTCAGCTTATGGCGTATAATGACATGATCAAATGGGCCGTGGAAAAGGTTGATATTCCGATGAGGAGCATTTTAAATGATCAAGGGGTTGTTGTTGGCTCAATCGGGCCAGAACATATACAAGTAATGTATAAACTCTCACCAAATCCTAAGTACACTTATAATGCTGAGTTTTTAGCTAAATTTCAAAGGAAAGAGTGTACTGAGGCAGACCAAAATTATCCCGATTTAATCAGAGAATGGTGGAGATGTCCATCAAATTTTAGGGCCAATACCCATGGGGTTTATGCCACAACATCTTTAAATGAATACATGGTCTATGTAGCCATTATGCTGTGTAGACGTTTTGGGAAAAAGAATCCTTGTCATTTTCCTGCAACATGGGTGCCCTTTTTAGAAGAAGCTTCAAAAGGATATACTTTCAACTGGAGTAAGATTTTGTCCGATAACCTAGCTCAAGAAGTTTAAAACTATAGAGTTGCAAAATCTAAAGGTCAACTAGTGGCCTTATATATGTCAGCGTACATTATGGACGCAATTTGCTTTGTGACTCCTTTTCCCTTGATGAATTGGAGTTGGAACATGACTTTCCCCGAACCCATTCACAAGTATCACTCTGTTCTATGGGAAGAAAATGCTAAGAATGCATTTTATGAAATTTGTCATTTTATAATAATTCCAATGCATAAAATGTTTTATGGCTGTGAACCCCCTTGCATTTCTGAACCAGTCTCAGAAAATCTCAAAGCAATAGCTAACTGGTTTGTTGATGAAAACTTCTCTTACGTTAGGGTTTATGGGTGCTCAATCCCCCTTCACGCACTTCCGAAATTCCTCCCAAACAGATTGGTATTGAGGGAGGTAGAACATCAAATAGTGAAAGGTGGTATTGGAATAGAGCTAAAAGCAGAACAAAAGAAATCCTAGCCAATCTTACATGTGTATGTCGGGAAATTTTCATTACTAAACCTCGGCCATTCTAAAGTGGAGGCTGAAGCACTAGAAGAAATAAAACTGGTAGATATTGAACATAGAAAGCATGACCCTTATCAATTAGTAAGCAGACATTTGATGCATTGTAATATGAAATCTTATGAGCACGAAACATATGTTAATGATGATATATTCAAGGAGGTTAAAACTTATGAGGAGGTATTGAATAGGGTACAGGCCTTATCACCCAACTTGCAGACTGGTTTTATATCCTTCCAAATGTTGGCATGCTTTACAGGCAGCATATGCTTGTCATTGATGGCAAGTACAGCAGCGATGATCAACAGCGCAGTGATAATCGGGGAGGAGCAGCAACAGTGATCATTGGATCAACAATTCAAAATTCCCGATGGCTGTTAGATCTCAATGTAGACAAGAAGAGCGCACAGATATGGAGGATAGATCTCGGGTGTTAGATCTCCGACCATCGTAGGATCTAGGAGAATCTGCACGATCTTTAAAAGTGCAAGGTGAAGCGAGTTCGCGAATCAGAGTTTTGCAAATCGCGACATGGAGAGGCAAGAAACAATACCACAAGACTGTCGAAATCACGATATGATCTGAGTCGTTGAATCAAGATCACATCTGGACCATCGATCCGACTCACGTCAGCAAACCATGTCAGCTAAGAACATGTGGCACAACCAGGCAATGACAAGTGTCAAACTGATTCGACATTTCAGGCACATGTAAGTCACGAATCAGAGTGACACGTGGTAGTTATTTGACACGTGTCAATCCATGTGTGATGTCAGCAGGCTTACATCACTTCATGGTTTCACGACTCGCAACTTGGAGAGTCAAGAAAAAATACCACAGGAATGCTGAGATCGCGATATGCGAAATCACAACAAGATCTTGACCGTTGATCAAGAGGACACGTGGCGAAAGATCAGATCACCACAAAGACTCCACTTCGAAGTTTCACAAGTCGTGAAATTCAAAGGAAAGAAATTCAAACTCACGATATGCGAGATCATGATAAAATCTTGACCATTGATCCAAGAGGGACACATGGCAGAAGATCAAAGCATGTCAAAGACTCAATTTCGGGGTTTCACGTGTCGCAACTTGGAGTGATGAGAATCTTCATCTAAGAACTCGTGAGATGTGATATCATGAGTTAATCACAGCCATCAGATCAAGGTATGATCTGGACCGTCGATCCAACTTTATTTCAGAATATCGCCTATCGCAAGTCGGAGTGACAAGAACCTTCATCAAAGAACTCGCGAGATGCAAAATCGCAAGCTAATCACAGCCGTCAAATCAAGATAAGATCTGAACCATCGAATCATAGGACAAGTGGCAAGCAATTGGAATTTCGCTGACTTGGGGTCAACGAAGCATGGTGTGGAAACTCACGAAATATGAAGCGCCTTTTTGGCATAGTCTATGGTCACCACCGGTGGTCATGAGAAGGGAAGGAGTCAGTCTAGATAAGCTCCACTTCGGGGTTTCGGAGATCGCAACTTGGAGAGTCGAGATGCCTCATCTCCAGATTCATGAAATGCAAATTCACGAAAAGTACTTTATACATAAGCGCTTGGTCATGGCCATGGTCATATAGAGGAAGGAGCTAGAGAAGAAAATCTATGTATTGAAGCCTCAGAGATCGCGTATGGGAGTGTCGAGGCACTTGGTCACATGAATGTTGAATTGTTGAATGTCAAAATGTCGAAATGAGTGCAAGATCACATGGAGCCAATCCAACAGTGCAGGTGAATCTAAGTATGATCGGAGGGCTAATGTTGCGCTTCATAGTGTAACTGCTAGAAACCATTGATGGTTTCTGCCAGAAGATTCGAAGAGACTTCTGTGTGATCGCCAAAGGAGCTGAAGAGTCTCCAAGCTTCATCCAGTAAAGGAAGACAACTCTTAGATGGATTGACAGGTGGATGAGCATTGAAGTCTGTAGCTAAAAATAGAAAGGATAAGCTCATTGAAGACAAAGAAGACGAAGAACCTCAACTGCCAGAGAAGCTGAGAAATCTAGACAGAACACCCAGTGATGCTGAACGCGTGGGAAAAACTGTCGAAGAAGTTGAAGAGTCACGATGATGATGAGGTAGAGCACTCGAGATGTGGAGGAATTTGGCGCGGAGTGAGCATGCAAAGGCATTGCAAATATTGCATGCACAAAGACAATAGAGACTATAAGAATGTTGAACAAAGAAGAGATAAGTGTTGTCGTTGTGGAGGAGAATTCAAGGGGTGTGCAAGGAGGTAGAGTGCAAGAGTAGAAATGCATAGTAAAGGAATGTTGCATTGAAAGGATATGGAGCAGAGGGCATAAAAGGCAGAAGAACAGGAAGTGCAAGGTGTGTGCAGAAGACACTAATGCAGACAGGGCAGAGCAGTGTAACAGAACAGCGACAAGGCTGGTAAGCCATTGAATAAATTTATATCGTTGTAATAAGTTTTAGTAACAAAGAATTTATAATTCAGGGTGGTTGGGAGGTGCTAGGGAGGACTGGTGTCCTCATAGGTTCAAGTGGGTGCTTGAACACAAGGAGTTGGTGCTTCCTTCTAGTTGGTGCTAGAGAAATTAGGGAGTTGGTGCTTCCTTCTAGTGGGTGCTAGAGAAAATAGAGAGTTGGTGCTCTCATCAAGTAGCAGCTTACAAAACTGAGGTTGTAGCCTCATTATGAGTTGGTGCTCATATGTATGATAATGTAAAGAATGTAACTATTACTTATCATATAAAGAAAAAGAGGGTTTTACCCTGTATGGGTTTCCTCGGGAAATATATGTCTCTGTATTTCTCATATATGTGACTGATGTTGAATGTGCCATTGTTTATTTACCTGCATTATTGTAATCATCATTGAGTGCCTTGAAAAGTTTTTAAAAGAAGCATAATTGTTTAAGCACAGTAACAACTGATTCAACCCCCCCTCTCAGTTGTCCAACAATTGGTATCAGAGCCGGCCCCTTTTATCTAAGGGTAGATGCTAGAGATTAAACATGTCAAGCCATGAAGGAAATTCAACCAATAAGGCCCCTTTGTTCAATGGAACAAACTTTGCCTTCTGGAAAGTTAGAATGAGAACCTACATAATGTCGTTAGATGTAGATGTCTAGGATGTGGTAGATACTAGTTATGTAAAGCCAGTTGTGCTAGCTAATAAGGATGACAAACTAGAATTTATCTTCAACGCTAAGGCTATGAATGCTATATTGAGTGGGCTTGCAGAAGCAAAATTCATAAAATTTATGCACCTAGGAACTGCCAAAGAAATGTGGGACAAACTCATTAGCAGTTATGAGGGTAATGAGAAGGTAAAGGATGCAAAGCTTCAAACCTACAGAATACAGTTTGAACAGCTGAAGATGAAGGAAG
>ML811698.1:155733-172488 GCA_009831015.1 Picea engelmannii | reverse complement strand
AATCCAGCTGACAGAACAGTAGTTGGACCTGAACTACTCAAGGAGATGGAAGATCAGATGATCAAAATCAAACAGAATTTGAAAGTTGCCCAGGACAGGCAGAAAAGTTACGCTGATAGTAACAGAACCCATAAAGAATTCAAAGTGGGTGACCATGTTTTCCTGAAAGTGAAAGCTAACAGGAGTTCCCTGAAATTGGGAAGTTGCGCCAAGTTAGCAGCAAGATTTTGTGGGCCATTTGAGATCCTGGAAAGGATTGGGCCAGTTGCATACATGCTTTCTTTACCTGCATCTATGACTATACATAATGTGTTTCATGTCTCGTTGCTTAAGAAATATGTACCTGATGCTAATCATGTTATCGATTGGACTGTGATTCAGGTGGAACCAAAAGGTGTCCTGCAGGTGCATCCTATGCGCATATTGGACAGGAAAAACAAGCAACTCCGAAATCGAGCTATAGGGCTTGTAAAGGTCCAGTGGACTTGGTACGGTCCTGAGGACGCGACATGGGAGCATGAAGAAGTAATGCGGGAAGAGTACCCGCATCTTTTTGAAAATTTTGAAAGACTTGCAGAGACAGTGTAAGTTGCACTGAGGACAGTGCAAAAATAAGGGGAGGGGAATTGTAGTGTCCCCAAGGCCGAGCCCCATTACAGATCATGTTATATGCAAAGAATTGTAAATGTGTTCTATAGGCTGGTGAGCCGAGTTTTGTATAAGCTGGAAGGCTATGTGTTTGTTAGGCCAGGGAGCCTAAGTGTTGAAGGCCGGGAGCCTACTGATGTACTTGTATGTATGCAAATCAATTAATAAAATATAAACACCGCCAGTGCAGACCGACCACGATGAATGAGTGATGGGGGACTGATCGTCCACAGAGTGGGCAAGGGATTAGAGGCTAGAAGGTGGGAAAAGGGGCTGAGATTTGAGCCTAGGGGCTAAGCCTAGGGGGCTTAGGCCTGGAATAATATTTTAATATTATTTCCAAAAAGAGCCATGTGCATATTATTTTGTCCTAAGTCCTTTTGGAAGGACACGTGATTTTCCAAGTGGTGGGAGGAAGGCATACGGATGGAATGCATGCAGTTCCGAGGGTGACAAGTGTCAACCCTGGTGCATGTAAATAAAATAGATGCAGTAAGCCGTGAGGGAGGTTCGCATCCATTCGCCCCGATTGCCCTGAGCGAGAGCGTGTAAGCCAGTCTGCAAGAGACCTGCGTGGAATCCTGATACAGAAAGAAAACCTGTGTTGTCCTGGGGAAACCATGTACACCCATGTCCATTGAGCGTGGAGTCTGTGTTGGTCTCTGAGAAAACCTGTGTCTCTGAGAAAGCTTGTGTCTCTGAGAAAGCCCGTGTCTCTGAGAAAACCCGTGTCTCTGAGAAAGCTCGTTTCTCTGAGGAAACCCACGTGTGCATTCCCTGAACGAGAAGCTTGTGTTGAATTGAGTGGAAGTGTCTATGTTATTCGGTGAAGTTGAGCTAGCCTGTGCGTGGAGTCCCTGTTTTGAAAACATCATCGTGAGATCTTTCTGTGATTGCCGAACCGGTTTGGGGAAGCCTTTGTCTATGTTCCCCGTGGGTTGTTGTGACCACGCAGTATTGGACTGCGTGAGGCTTGTTGGCCTGTGAGCGACTCCTCCAGGTGAGAGAGTGCGCAGAGGGAGAAGAGAACTCCTGGAAGGAACCCTGTAGCTGCCATAGGGCCCAGAGACTTTCGGTCCAGTCTGTTCCTGTAACCCAAGGTAAGGGAGACTGGCAGCCGAAGGACTGTCTAGGTGACAGAGAAGGTTCACTCTCCTGGGGTGGAACAGGCATGTGGGGACTGAGGGTCTGTGGGCAGTGAGCGTGGGAGATTCCTAGGAGAGATTTCTTCCTGGTAGTTGTGTATGTGCTATCTTCCCTATAACCTCAGCCTAGCCTAGGATTCCTTGCCTTGGGGTGGAGCTCGGTCCCAGCTCGGGGGTGATCTACTGTTGAGCTGATGAACAGTGTGGTCTAAGGCTGGGAGGTTTGTGGAAGGCCTGCACTTGGTTGGTGATTTCTACAGCTGTTAAAAGATAAGTATATTGAATTATGCTTTAATCATGTTGAGCATGACTGTGTTGTTTATGTATCATGTTTTCCGCTGTGTAAATGAGCTACTGTTGAATGCTATGGCTTGTTTAATTGTAGTGGTAACTTATATATTTTACTCTGAGAATTAAGTGTGTTTAATTGTGTTTAAATGCATGTGGTTATAATTTCTGTACGAATTATGTATAAAATCCCTGTACAGATTGGTTAGAGAGAGGTTTGGAAACCTCGGTAGTGAAAGGGTACACTACAAAACAGGTCCAAGAATCAGAAAATGAAGACTCTGAATCAGATGAAGACTCAGACACTCAGACAGACTCAAATCAGCAGTCAACTACAAATTCCTCCTCCAGAATCATTCAAAAGAATCATCCTGCAAGTCAGATAATTGGAGAAAAAGACAAAGGTGTATAAACCAGGAGAAAACTAATCAAAACCACCAAACAATCTCATATAGCTCTCATATCCATGCTCGAACCCAAGAATTTCAATGAAGCTAGCAAAGATGATCATTGGGTTAAAGCAATGAATGATGAACTTGATCAGATTGAGAAAAACAATACGTGGGAGATGGTTCACAGACTTGAAGGTAAAAACGTCATTGGCTCGAAATGGATCTTTAAGAATAAATTGAATGAGCAAGGACAAGTTATCAGGAACAAAGAAAGGTTAGTCTGTAAAGGCTATGCTCAGATAGAAGGACTGGATTTTGGTGAAACATTTGTGCCCGTGGCAAGATTAGAAGCTATCATAATGTTTCTTTCCTATGCTTGTCATAAAAGGTTTAAAGTCTACCAAATGGATGTCAAGTCAGCCTTTCTAAATGGAGATTTAAGTGAAGAATTATATATGGAACAACCAAAGGGTTTCAAACTATCTGATGACCCTGACTTAGTATGCAAGCTGAAGAAAGCTTTAGTTTAAAACAAGCCCCTCGAGCCTGGTATCACTAACTGGATACGTATCTCAAAGACAAAGGGTTCAAGAGAGGAACAACTGACAACAATCTGTATATTAAAACAGAAGATAATGATTTGCTCATCATATTGGTCTATGTAGATGACATCATCTTTGGATGTAATAAGGATTCATTGGTACAATGGTTTGCTTCTGCCATGAAGTCTGAATTTGAAATGTCTATGATAGGAGAACTGTCATTTTTTCTTGGTCTGTAAATTACTCAGAGGTCTGAAGGGATGTTCATTTCTCAAGAAAAATATCTAAGAGAAATGCTGAAAAGGTTCCAGATGGAAGATTCTAAACCTGTGGGTACACCTATGGTAACTGGATGTAAATTAAGCAAGGATGATGATTCACCTGATGTTGATCAAAGGTCATATCAATCAATGATAAGCAGCCTGTTGTACATCACAGCATCTCGCCCAGACATAATGCATGTTATAGGAATAGTAGGAAGATATCAGGCTGCACCTAAACAGAGTCATTTGCAAGCTGTCAAAAGGATATTCGGGTATTTGAAAGAAACAATAACTTATGGTCTGTGGTATCCTAGAAATCAAAATCTTCAACTGATTGCTTATTCAGATGCAGATTGGGCAAACTGTGTTGATGACAGAAAAAGCACTAGTGGAGGAGCATTCTTCCTGGGTGACTCCTTAGTAGCCTGGCTTAGTAAAAAGCAAGGTTCCACTTCTTTATCAACCATAGAGGTAGAGTACATTGTTGCTGCTACCCGTTGCACTCAGGTATTATGGATGATTCAGACACTTGCAGATTTGGAGGTAAAATACACTGCATTGATCCCAATTCATTGTGATAACACTAGTGCCATTAGGGTGTCTAAAAATCCTGTCCTCCACTCCAAGACCAAGAATATTCCCATAAAATATCATTTTCTGAGAGAGCAGGTCACCAATCAGATTGTTCAGGTCCATTACATTCCCACCACAGAACAAATTGCAGACATCTTTACTAAACCCCTAGCCAAGACACCATTTGAATATCTCAGACAGAAGATGGGTGTCATCTCGTCTCACATCTAAGAGAGTCCATCCTGTTAGGGGGAGTCTTGTATTGGTTTCATATCTGATACCTCCTAAAATTAATGAAACAGCTCAGGGGGAGCGTGTTTTCTTTGACATTGATGTCAAAGGGGGAGAAAAGAACCTGGGTGGATTTGTTGCCATCAATGCCAAAGGGGGAGATTGTTGGTATGTTTTACAGGAAGTGTATGCTTGTCATTGATGGAAAGTACAACAATGATGACCAGCAGCACAGTGATAATCAGGGAGGAGCAGCAACAGTGATCGTTGGATCAACAATTCAGAATTCTCGATGGCTGTCAGATCTCAATGTAGGCAAGAAGAGTGCGCAGATATGGAGGATAGATCTCAAGCATTAGATCTAAGTGTGAGGACCAACCATCGTAGGATCCAGGAGAATCTGCACAATCTTTAAAAGTGCAAGGTGAAGCGAGTTCGCGAATCAGAGTTTTTTGAATCGTGACATGGAGAGGCAAGAAACAATACCATAGGACTGCCAAAATCATGATATGTGAAATCACGATATGATCTGAGCCATTGAATCAAGATCACATCTAGACCGTCGATATGACTCATGTCAGCAAATCACGTCAGCTAAGAACACGTGGCACAACCAGGCAATGACAAGTGTCAAATTGATTCGACATTTCAGGCACATGTAAGTCACGAATCAGAGATACACGTGGCAGTTATTCAACACGTGTCAATCCACATGTGACGTCAGCAAGCTTACATCACTTTGGGGTTTCACAACTTGCAACTTGGAGAGTCAAGAAACAATACCACAGGAATGTCGAGATCGCGATATACGAAATGACGACAAGATCTTGACCATTGATCAAGAGGACGCGTGGCGAAAGATCAGAGCACCAAAAAGACTCCACTTCGGATTTTCACAAGTCGTGAAATTCAAAGGAAAGAAATTCAAACTCGCGATATGTGAGATCACGATAAAATCTTGACTGTTGATCCAAGAGGGACACGTGGCAGAAGATCAAATCATGTCAAAGACTCCATTTCAGGGTTTCGCGTATCATGACTTGGAGTGACGAGAATATCCATCTAAGAACTCGCGAGATGCGATATCGCGAGTTAATTGCAACCGTCAGATCAAGGTGTGATCTGGACCGTCGATTCAACTTTATTTCGTAATATCACCTATCACAAGTCAGAGTGATAAGAACCTCCATCGAAGAACTTGCGAGATGCAAAATCGTGAGCTAATCGCAGCCGTCAAATCAAGATCATATCTGAACCATCGAATCATAGGACAAGTGGCAAGCAATTGGAATTTCACTGACTTGGGGTCAACGGAGCATGGTGTGGAAACTCATGAAATATGAAGCGCCTTTTTGGCACAATCTATGGTCACCGCCAGTGGTCACGAGAAGGAAAGGAGTCAGTCCAGATATGCTCCATTTCGGGGTTTCGGAGATCGCAACTTGGATAGTCGAGATGCCTCATCTCCAGATTCACGAAACACAAATTCATGAAAAGCACTTTATACATAAGCTCTTGGTCATGGCCATGGTCATATAGAGGAAGGAGCTAGCGCAAAAAAGATCTGTATCGGAGCTTCGGAGATCGCGTATGGGAGTGTCGAGACACTTGGTCACATGAATGTTGAATTGCCGAATGTCGAAATGAGTGCAAGATCCCATGGAGCCAATCCAACGGTGCAGGTGAATCTGGGTATGATCGAAGGGCTAATGTTGCACTTCATAGTGTAACTACTAGAAACCATTGATGGTTTCTGCCAGAAGATTCGAAGAGACTTCTGTGTGATCGCCAGAGGAGATGAAGAGTCTCCAAGCTTCATCCAGTAAAGGAAGACAATTATTAGAGGGATTGACAGATGGATGAGCATTGAATTCTGTAGCTAAAAATAGAAAGGATAAGCTCGTCGAAGACAAAGAAGATGAAGAGCCTCAACTGCCAGAGAAGCTGAGAAATCTAGACAAAACACCCAGTGATGCTGAACGCGTGGGAAAAACTATCGAAGAAGTTGAAGAGTCACGATGATGATGAGGCAGAGCACTCGAGATGTGGAGGAATTTGGCTCAGAGTGAGCATGCAGAGGCATTGCGAATATTGCATGCACAAAGACAACAAAGACTATAAGAATGTTGAACAAAGAAGAGATAAGTGTTGTCGTTGTGGAGGATAATTCAAGGGGTGTGAAAGGAGGCAAAGCGAAGGAGCAGAAATGCACAGTAGAGGAATGTTGCATTGAAAGGATATGGCATAGAGAGCATAAAAGACAGAAGAACAGGAAGTGCAAGGTGTGTGCAGAAGACACTGATGCAGACAAGGTAGAGCAGTGTAACAGAACAGCGACAAGGCTAGTAAGCCATTGAATAACTTTATATCGTTGTAATAAGTTTTAGTAACAAAGAATTTATAATTCAGGGTGGTTGAGAGGTTCTAGGGAGGACTGGTGTCCTCAGAGGTTCAAGTGGGTGCTTGAACACAGGGAGTTGGTGCTTCCTTCTAGTTGGTGCTAGAGAAATCAGGGAGTTGGTGCTTCCTTCTAGTGGGTGTTAGAGAAAACAGAGAGTTGGTGCTCTCAGCAAGTAGCAGCTTACAAAACTGAGGTTGTAGCATCATTATGAGTTGGTGCTCATATGTATGATAATGTAAAGAATGTAACTATTACTTATCATATAAAGAAAAAGAGGGTTTTTCCCTGTATGGGTTTCCTCGGGAAATATCTGTCTCTGTATTTCTCATATATGTGACTGATGTTGAATGTGCCATTGTTTATTTCCCTGCATTATTGTCATCATCATTGAGTTCCTTGAAAAGTTTTTAAAAGAAGCATAATTGTTTAAGCACGGTAACAACTGATTCACCCCCCCCCGCCCCCTCTCAGTTGTCCAACACCAAAGTCACAGGCGAAGTTGTTTGCCAAAATTTTTGCAAGGTGAATCCACGACTCCTCCTCCAGAGCAAGAAGGGCCTCTCCCAGGCTTTGAAACAGATGTACAGGATAAAGCAAATACAAAGGGAAAAATGAAGGAGAGTGAAATGCCTTCACGGGAAACAGGAGTCCCTCAGACAGAAAAATCAGAGGCAAGGAAAGGAAAGGAGTTGGAAACACCTTCAGAAATCCCTGAGAGTTTTCCGAAAAAAGTAGGAGGAATAGCATCAACAGAACTTGGAAGTCCTATTGCTTCTTTGACTCCATTGCAGTCTACTTATGGAAACCCCCACGAGGGAGCTCTATATGTTAGTGATCTTGAGCCTATTTCTAGGGATGAGATTCCTTCATCTGATTTTTTTTCAGTAAAAAGAGGAAGGCTATCCTGAAACAGGAGATGCATACAAGAGGAGATATGATGATTAAAAAGCACAAAATCATTATAGATGGACAAAAACTTAAAGAGGGAGAATTCACTACAGAAATAGTGGGCACAATGGGAGCTTTAGCGTTGGCGAATTTATACTCTGTGGGTAGTTTGACAACTATGTTGGAGAAGAAAGATCAGAGGATAGCTTAGCTACAGGGTCAATTAAAAGAGACTGAAAGAAATATTAGTTGGGAGATAGAAAAGGGTCTAGAATGAGCTAGATTAAATGACATTCAAGAAATTCAAAAAATGAAAGCAAGCTTAGAGGAAGCTAATCAGAAAATACAGGTCACTCCAGCACAGGTCATAAAGCAAGAGGAAATAAATAAATAGTTACAAGATAAGATTAATTCCATTTCAAATCAAGTGGTAGAGATTGAATCTTCCAGGCCCAGGTATTGGAAATACATATGAAGATAGAAAAAGAACAACAGGGAGTGTTTTTTAATCTGAAATTTGTTCAGAATTACTTTCAGGAAACAATTAAATCCTTGGCGAATATTCTCCAGAAAGAAAGAGAAGTGAAAGCATCCAGAGCAACTTTCCAAAAAGTAGTGGCTCTTTCAACAAAAGAGGATTTCGAGGAGGCTCAAGAGCTATCTGTTTCAGAACAGATTAAAGGTGATGTAATACTCAAGGTATGGGAGGAAGACCTCATAGAAAACAAAAGAATAACCAGAGAAGTTAATGACAATTGTCAAAGAATTTTTGACCTTTTAGAGAAAACTTCATTGAACATTGGAAAAAATGACTGTCCCGGGTTGTTAGGAGAAATTAACATTGTCAAGCATCAGTGAAGATTTAAAGAAGAGCTGGAAGAAATTCAAGCAGAGATTCCACAAATAAAAGTAATCAATGTTACTCAAATTGGAAAATGGATAGTAATGCCTAACTTAAAGCTACAAACTATTAAGTTTACGAGAAAGATAATCGAAGATCATCTGCCAGAACTGCAGAGAAATTTTTTCTTATTTGAAGCAAAGGATATTCCAGAAGCTCCTAGAGTTTTAGTGCAGTTCCTGGGCAAATGTATTCGTTGTCTTAAAACAGAAGGAGTATGTTCATCAACGCAGACATGAAATTCTATTTTGAATATTTTCCATCATTGGAATATAAAGCAATTAAAATAGAAATGTAAATGGTTCGACATTGATCATTCATGTAACATTTAGGCTTAGGAAGTTAGTTAATCACCAATGGGAAAAAGGTTTGGTGAATCATGTAAATTACAACTTCATAAGACTGAGAAATGGATTTTGTTTTTTTTGGGGAGCCAATTGTATTAGAAGTTTTTCGATTTATAATAATATAGATGATGCAGATGAGATTCTGAATTCTGTCACCTTGAAGCTATGTGTTCCTTCACTCTGTTTTCAATATCTTTTATTACACGTCTTTCTAATGAATGATCTGCTATAGTTTAATTCAAAATTCTACTGTAGTTTGAATTTATTTAATTATCTAATCATTTACAGTTTTTCCTCTGTGATTGCTATCAGCAGTTTCAAGACCTGTAAGTCTGTTGGATGGTTATATCTTATAATTCATTAGAAATTTTGTTTTTCTTCCTTTCTTCTGTTATCATATGAGATTCTTTCAAGATTAAAGCCTCATATTCTCCAACAGTGTTTCTTTGTGTTTATTTTAATATTCTCAAATTACTTCGAGTATAGGAAATGGCCTTTACTGTTATCATGTTATTATTTTGAGTTCCAAAATTCCTTTAATATTTCATCCCATAGAACTGAAGCAACAAAATTTCTAAAACTTTTTATAATTTAATAAAATTTTAATCCTCATGACTGTCCCAAGTAATAGACAACCTAACATAGAACCCGGCCTATAGGATCAAAATAGCATTGCTTTGAATTTATTTAATATTATTCTGCAAACAGCAACTACTCGAGTCGAATTAGAACATTCATGGGCAGTTATTGAGAGAGAAATCAGCATCCAAGAACAATGGAAGCTAGACAGAGACAGTTGAGAAACCAACTCTGATTTACTCTTCGTAATTGTTTCTTACTCCTTAATTCTATTTATTTTTTCGGATGCCTTGACGGTATACTTTAAAGCCTTAAAGTATAAACTCAGGAACAACATCTTTTTGGCGCCGTTGTTGGGGAACAAAGAAAAGAAACTTTTCCCTAGGAAGAACGACAAGGACACTTTCTTTCTTTGATAGTGAACAAAGATAGAAAACCTTATAAGGATACTTTATTTTTTTCACTTGGCAACTCCATGATAAGTAAACTGGATATTAGCCGAAAGAACACTAGAAAGAACCCGAATGACAAGCAAACCTCGACAGTCTCCAATCCAGAAAAGATTTTAAAATCACGAAGATCTCTTAGACAAATCATCTCACCCATACATATTATTTGTCAGCCTGATTTTACGTAATTGAACATTCAGGAAACCCTTGAAAGATCCATCTCGCTTCCCCTCTCATACGATACGTTCTCTTTTCCTAAGTTTTTTTCCCCGGATTTCCGTGAGCCTTCTCCTCACACACTCCAAGCTTCAGCCTCTAATCTATCAATGGCTGCACACGGAGGTGCAGGAGCTAGGGGTAGTGCCCCAGGAGGACCAGCAGGCGGCCAAGCACCACTTCCTAGAATCTTTACTAAAGTAGTGGCTAGATATGCCCCCCTCATCCTCCCAGTTCCTTTACACGACCTTCCTGAAAATTATATGAAAATCCTTCCCAATATTACAAGGGAAGGAGATTTGACCGCTCAAGAACATATAAACTTCTTTGACCAGTTTGCTGACATCCTCGGAATTGAACACGAAGATGTCTATTCTAGACTCCTCGTTCAGACTTTCGAGGGACAGGTGAGGACCTGGTTCCGAGCCTTAGCAGCCAGATCTCTAAGATCTTACGAAGAACTTGAAAATGCTTTTATTAGAAAATGGGGTGAGAGGAGGGACCACCTCTATTACCTAACTAAATTTGGAGCCCTTAGAAAGAAAAAATCAGAATTTGTTCTTGAGTTCACACAAAGGTTTAACAAGTTGTATAATAAAATCCTGTTTGAAGTCAAACCTTCTCAACCCGCAGCAAAGGTGACTTTTTCTAGCGCATTTGATCCCAATTTCGCCCTATTATTGAGAGAAAGGAGGTCAACAAATCTCATGAAAATGAAAGATGATGCTCTTGATATTGAATCAAACATGATGGCATCAGGGAAATTAAAAGCTAAAATAGAAACCGGGAATAAAGAAAATATGAAATTCAAAGAACAAGGTGGATCCTCAGGATCAGGTAAATCCTCGGGAGATAAACTAGACGAAATGCCAGGGTAATTAGATAACTTTCAAATAAGATCTCAAAAATGGAACTAGATAAATCAAAAAGAGATAATTTTCCTAGGAAGGATTTTAGAAGGAATCCTGATCCTCAGGCCCCACAGAAAACAATTAAAAATGAAGATCAAAAGATCCCAACCCCCTTCAAAAGTGAAAACTTCATTGGAGAGGAAGATATAGAAGATTTTGAAGAGTTTGATGAGGATATTAATAATCTTGGTGACGATAATAAATCACCTTATTTATCGAGACAAGATTACGAAAAATCCTTAAATAAAGAAATTAGATCAAAAGACAATGATAGAAACGATACGTCTGAAGATTTGGCCTATCAGGGTATCGCGAATGATATTATAGCTGATCTACATGAGAAATATAATTTAAGACCTAGGAACAAGAGTCTTCCAACCGCCCCAACAAAAAAAAAATTGCCTAGAGGCGAAACTGATGAAGCCGCTCCAAAGGTTGCTTAGAAAAAAACTGCAAAAACCCAAACCACTGACACACAGCCTGTCAAGTCAAAGTCAGTAGGAACACCCGCTGAGAAAACACAGGTTCCTATGACTAAAATCAAGTCCGCACCACAAAGAAAAGCTGAAAAGAAAGGAATGGAGGCCCCAAACATAGAGAGTAACAAGGCCCTGGGAAATTTTAATCAGGAAAATGAAATAAATAAAATCAAAATCCCTATCCCACTTGTTGAACTGGCTAAAAATCCCATATACAGAAAACAAATTGCTAAGATGATTAGCTTTTCAGAAGACAAAAGGCAAGTCGACATCATCAACTTAGAAGATGACAAGCCAAACATAGTTTTTGGTCTGCATTTCGAAGGTGCGAGAGACATTGTTGCCCCCTTGTATATCACATTGACCTTGTTTGACCACCTACTTCATAATTGTATGCTAGATTTTGGAGCATCCCACAATGTGATGCCAAAATCCATTATGGAGAAGTTAGGTCTTGAAATCACTAGGCCATATGGAGACTTATATTCATTTGATTCAAGAAAGGTCAAATGCATAGGTATGATTAAAGACCTAGTGGTCAATCTATCACAAATACCCGCAAAAAGAATTCCTATGGATGTAGTGGTCGCCGACATCCCTTCGAAGTATGGTATGTTGTTATCTAGGTCATGGGGTGCCAAGCTTGGAGGATCTCTCCAACTTGATATGACATATGCTACAATTCCATTTTTTGGAGGACAATACACACATCTTTACAGAGAGACTAGGTTGGCATTCACGGTAGGTGATCCACATAACCCAAATAACCACCCTGTATATATTTCTGATCAAGATTTAAGAAATTGTATCTTATCTATTGATGATGATTTTGAGGTAGGTATAAACGAAATTTGTACAGAAGAAAAAACAGAAAAAGAAAAAATTTAAAAAAATGTATCTAGCACTGGTGTATGGAAGATGTATTTTGATGGTGCTTCATTTTACCTTGGAGCTGGAGCTGGGGCACTCCTTGTGGCTCCTGATGATCCATTTGTAATCCCATTTTCATATAGGCTACAGTGGAATGTGTACTTCACAAATAATGTATGCGAGTATGAAGCCTTAGTGCTAGGTTTAGAAGCCGCTAGGAGAATGAAAATAAAAAACCTTGAAGTCTTTGGTGACGTCGAGCTAATCATAAAACAGGTAAACCGACAGTACCAGGCCAAACATCCTAGATTGAGGTCCTACAGGAATTGCGTCTGGGATCTGATTGACAATTTCTTCTCCTCTGTTAGGGTTCATTTCATTCCAAGAACTGAAAACCAACAGGGTGATGCATTAGCCAAAGCAGCCTCAATGTTCACACCTCCCACTGCATTTAAACTAAAGTATCACATACAAATGAGGCACCGTCCTTCTATACCAAATAACATACAGCATTGGCAAGTCTTTGAGGACGATGAACAGCTTCGCAAATTTTTTGAATCTATAGACGAGTTTGTCGAAACACACACTGACCAAGAAAACCAAAATGACCCCATTTGGATCATGCAGGAAGGAGAGGATCCTCGAGAGTTTCACGATAAAATCGTGAATCACCGAATGCTTGTTCTTAAAAATAACCAGATCCCCAAGGGCCTGATTCCCTTGGAAAGATTATTCAATCAAGATGATATCCCTTCAAAATCCACTCTACAGCCTCAACATGAAGAGGTTGAAGACTGTGACATGGGTACTAAATAAAACCCTCGGTTGGTGAAATTATCCAAATATTTATCCCCGGAAACTAAAAGTAAGTACGCAGAGTTGCTTAGAAAGTACAATGACGTGTTCGCTTAGTCTTATGAAGAGCTAAGAACCTATGACACCACTGTGATCAAACATAAGATACCCCTGAAGCCTGGTGTCAAACCTTTTAGACAAAAACTCAGACAAATTAATCCTATTTTATTGCCCATGATCGAAAAGGAAGTCAAAAAACTCCTGGATGCAAAAATAATTGTACCTTTGAGATACTCTAATTGGGTAGAAAACCTGGTCCCAATTAGAAAGAAAAACGGGGAAATTAGACTATGTGTCGATTTCAGAAATCTTATTAAGTCATCACTAAAAGATAATTACCCCCTACCCAAAATGGATCATGTTTTAGAAAAAGCAGTTGGGGAAAATAGGATGTCAATGATCGAAGGCTTTTTTGGGTACAATCAAATCATCGTCTGTGAACACGATAAAGAAAAGACAGCCTTTACCACCCCTTGGGGTACATTTATGTATGACAAGATGCCTTTTGGTTTAATGAATGCAAGTGCTACTTTCCAACGGGCTATGGATATTGCTTTCATTGGCGAAAGAGATAAATTTGTGGTTATCTATCTTGATGATCTAACCGTTTTTTCTAAATCTGATGATAAATGGCTTACAGAGAAGTGAAGAGTGTGTGGACATTAATGAACTTGATGAACAAATAGTTGAAATCATAATCGCAGAGAAGTTTGCTTTATCAGATTGGTACAAAGACATAGTGTCCTACTTGTTGACCTTGAAGTGCCCAAGTGACTTGACCTCATCTAAAGCCAAAATGTTGAAGCTACATGCGATCAAATACTGTATATCCAAAAGACAATTGTATTGGAAGGACCCTCTTGGCTTCTTGTTGGTTTGTTTGGTCGAATCAGAAACAAAAAAGGTCATAAGCCAATTTCACAAAGGAGTATGTGGAGGACACCACGCCTAGAGGGAAATGACTTATAAGATCCTGAGGGCAAGGTATTATTGGCCCAAACTTTTCTCGGACGTCAACGCCAAGGTCCGAGTTTGCAACCCTTGCCAATTGTTCATAGGTAAGCATAAGCTCCTAGCGATGTCATTGGTTCTAGTCAAAACGGAAGCTCCTTTTCAGCAATGGGGATTAGATTTCATAGGCAAAATTAATCCTCATTCTAGCGCTCAACATAGGTGGATCCTAACTGCTACAGATTACTTCACCAAATGGGTGGAAGCTATTCCAACTAGAAGGGCTACTGATTCGGTGGTAATAGATTTCTTAGAAGAGAATATTTTGTCTAGATTTGGCTGCCCCCAAAAGATAGTCACAAATAACGCTCAGGCTTTTAAATCTATGGCTATGGTCAGTTTTTGCCAAAAATACAATATCATGCTTGGTCATTCCACTGCGTGTTACCCCTAGGGAAATGGGCTGGACGAGTCTTCAAACAAGAGCTTAATCAATATAATTAAGAAAGTGCTAAGCGAAAACAAGAAATCTTGGCATGTGCATTTGAAATACGCTCTGTGGGCAAATCGAATAGGCACTAAAAATTCTATCGGTACTTCTCCTTTCCAAATGGTGTACAAGACCGATGTAGTGTTACCTATAAACCTAGTGCTTCCTGTAATGAAACTTTGGCAAGATGAGAAGGAAGAACCAAATCATGTCACAAGAAGGATAAATCAGTTGATTGAAGTCCAACAGCACAGGGCCGAAGTGGACGAAAGGTTGCAGAAATACCATGATGACATGAAAGCACTATTCGATCGTAAGGCCAAAGACAGAGATTTTCTGCCAAGAGATTTGGTTTTAAAATGGGATGCAAGGAAGGAAGACTCGGCAAAACATGGTAAATTCGACCAGATCTGGTACGGACCATTCAAGGTTGCATCTCCTGAAGGAAAAAATTTGTTTCTATTAGAAAATTTGGACGGTAAAATCCTGAATGCCCCTGTCAACGGGCGTTATTTAAAACACTATATGGAATAGTTGATTTCCAGAATTCCCACTGTATATACCGGTTGTTTATTCTTTTTTCATAATTTTCTTTGGTAAGTCTACTTGCATTTTGTCAATAAAAAAAAAAAAAATAGGTTAATGTTTTTCTAAGAAGTAGGGATACAAAATTCTTAATGTATTCAATTCTTTTAAAATCCCTGATACTCTTCATATTGTTCCCTTACAGGATTCTGGCTGACAGCCTGACAAGTGAAAGTAGCAAACAGATGTCCTTATAACGGAAGATAAATTCGCCAAAAATAGGTGATAGATAAGATTTTTCGTTATTTCAAAAGAGAACGAAAATAGTAAGGCAAAGGTGTGAATTCCAAAAAAATCTATTTTTTCAAACAAAGGTTTTTTATAAAAAAGTGCGGTGATTGTCTCGTAAGTGTGATAGGTCACTAAAAGAATGATTTCAAAATCTAGACCCTAAGAGTTTCACCTAGAATAAGATAAGAGGTAATTAAAATAAACAAAAAGAGAAAAGCATCTCTAAGAAAGAGTTCCAACAGTTGGGTTTAAATTCATGACCCCTTTTTTCCATTTTCCAAGTCTTTTCTCTGTCGCCCCTTTCTACCCTCGGTTTTGCCTTCATAAAAGACCAAATATCTTTCCAGGTTTTCCACAGAGGGAGAAGAGATTACGTCTTATCTTTGGAAGTTGAAAAACAATTCTTAAAAGGTAGACCAGTCCTCATAACTCCTCACTCTCTGACTAAACAGGTTATGCTTAGGCTGATCCTGACTTTCCTAGGTTTCTTAATAGTTTTCTAAGGGTTTAGGCTTGCTCGAAGGAAGACCCCTGGAATTAATCATCCCCTTTTTCCCTGCAGACTAAGGTGCTTTGAAAGTTAAAAATGGTTGGTCCAGGGTAATCAAAGCAAGTTGACATACCTATACTACAAATTTTACACAGATACCATCCCCAATGTACTTACTACCACTGATTGCCCCCACTTTGTATTCAAAAAGAAAAATATAAGACAGATAACTTCATCGGGGTACTGAACAGGCTCGCTAGCAGTGAAGCAATATCTAAGGTTAAATGCATAATTATGATTCGAAGTGGTGAAAGGAAATTCAGCAAAAAGGGACAGATAACTTCACCGGGATACTGAACAGGCTTGCTGGCAGTGAAGCAATATCTGACATTAAATGCATAATTATGATTCGAAGTGGTGAAAGGAAATTCAGTAAAAAGGGACAGATAACTTCACCAGGGTACTGAACAGGCTCGCTGGCAGTGAAGCAATATCTGAGGTGTTTGTAAGGCTGTCAGACGTAATTTTCACTCTACCCTGGTTACCAGCCTTTTTGAATCCGGATCTGCATCCCAAGTCCAGACAGGGCTCCCCACTTAAAAAACATGAAATTTACTTCATTTGATGCAAGCCAAAAAGCCCGCAAGATCTGTTGGGTTTCCTAGGATTGTTTTGATCATCTTAAAGCAAACTTAAATTTAGTAGCGAGAAGGAGAAGATCATGAATGTGACTGCAGCTGAGTTTACATCGTTGAGAGTTTTGAAAAGCTTTTCAAAAGTAAATATGAAATCTTTTTTTTCCTCTGTATCCCCTTCCTAAGCAAGTTCTACAAAAAGAATCCATTGACTCCATTTACCCAATAAAGGCACTAAGTCTACCTATTCTCCTCGTCCCACAAGGAGACGAGGTCCCCAATTGGAGCCTATGTTGAAACATATATTAAATTTTTTATCTTCAAAACTAAAACCTTCCTTTTTCGGGTTTTGGCTTTTCACGAAGCATAACCCTCACTATCATTTCCAAAAGGCC
>ML811698.1:145692-155697 GCA_009831015.1 Picea engelmannii | reverse complement strand
AAAAAAAAAAAAAAAAAAACCAAAAGTGTTATAAAAGTCCTAACGCGCTTGCTGTAAAGTTATTTTTTAAATCACGAAAATCTTAAACCCTAAAGGAGTTAAGACTAACCTTTAAAAAAAATTCTGGGTTCGGGGTTTACTGAGAACATATGTTTTAATGCATTTCCAATCGCGGAATCCCGATCCCCGATTTCCCAAAATATGGAAGTTATTAATTATTAAAGATTACATTAATCATATCGCAATTTTGGGATACGGGGTTCAACGATAACATACCTCTTGTCAACATGATCCCCAAAATCCCAAAACGCGAAATCCCAACCCATAACTGAATTAATCTTGTTTTGGAAGTTAGTCCTTAATCCTGATTAATTAATTCACAAATACGAAATTTTAAGGCTTAATTTAATCATTTCGCAATTTCAGAAATCAGGTTTTAGTGATGACATACCTCTTGTCAACATGATCCCCGAAACCCCGAAATAATCAAAGTGGGTTTAATACTAATTAATTAATTTACTAAAACGAAATTAAGTCCTAATTTAAACATGTCGCGATTTCGCAATTTTGGAAATCGGGATTCAGTGATAACATACCTCTCGTCAACATGATCCTCGAAATCCCGAAACGCGAAATCTCGACTCTTAATCTATGTTTATTCTAAATTAACTTTGTTTTGGAAGCATAATTAATGACAATCAAATTTTTAGGTTTTTTCACGTTTCGGTTTCTGATCGAATGAAATTTTTTGAATTTTGAATTCAAAAGCACCAAAATACAGCCACTTTAATAAAGGATAACTGATTATATGTGACACTAATGCATATCTTAGTAAATAACCATTGCATTCAATGTATTGAAATCTTGTCAGCTGCGTCAGTACCTGCATCATTAAATGAATTAAAAGAGAGTTTGAAGGTATGTGTTTTGCAACATATTCTGTTTCATACTATCAAGCGTAAGACGCATTCAGCCGAGCTCATACACTCCTTTTCTGTGGCAGGTTTTCCATCTAACTTAAACTCATGGCACCAAAGAAGGAACCGAAGAAGAGTGAAGATACATAGGAAGGAGATATTATATTCGACACTACGCCACACGCTATCGACTCAATTAAATCTTGGACACAAATCTCTGAATTCCTGGAATGCGAAATCAAGAATTCTCCTACTGATTCTGAGAATCACTTTTGGGATATAGCAGAATCAGAGCTTCATAAGATCGCGGCGCGCCCTCGGCTTATGGCGTATAACGACATGATCAAATGGGCCTTGGAAAAGGTTGATATTCTGACAAGGAGCATTTTAAATGATCAAGGGGTTGTTGTCAGCTCATTCAAGCCAGAACATATACAAGTAATGTATAAGCTCTCACCAAATCCTAAGTACACTTATAATGTTGAGTTTTTAGCTGAATTTCAAAGGAAAGAGTGTACTGAGGAAAAATGAACTTATCTCGATTTAATCAAAGAATGGTGGAGATGTCCATCAAAGTTTAGGGCCAATACCCATGGGTTTTATGCCACAACATCTTTAAACGAATACATGGTCTATGTAGCCATTATGCTATGTAGACTTTTCGGGAAGAAGAATCCTTGTCATTTTCCTGCAGCATGGGTGCCCTTTTTAGAATAAGCTTCAGAATGATATACTTTCAACTGGAGTAAGATTATTTCTGATAACCTAGCTCAAGAAGTTTCAAACTACAGACTTGCAAAATCTAAAGGTCAACCAATGGTCTTTTATATGTCAGCGTACATTATGGACACAGTTTGCTTTGTGACTCCTTTTCCCTTGATGAATTGGAGTTGGAACATGACTTGCCCTGAACCCATTCACGAGTATCACTCTGTGCTATGGGAAGAAAATGCTAAGAATGCATTTTACGAAATTTGTCATTTTATAATAATTCCAATGCATAAAATGTTTTATGGTTGTGAACCCCCTCGCATTTCTGAGCCAGTCTCAGAAAATCTCAAAGCAATAGCTGAGTGGTTTGTTGATGAAAAATTCTCTTACATTAGGGTTTATGGATGCTCAATCCCCCCTCACACACTTCCGAAATTCCTCCCGAATAGACTAGTATTGAGGGAGGTAGCACATCAAATAGTGAAAGGTGGTGTTGGAATAGAGCTAAAAGAAGCTCAAAAGAAATCCTAGCCAATCTTCCCTGTGTATGTCGAGAAATTTTCATTACTAAACCTCGACCATTCTAAAGTGGAGGCTGAAGCACTAGAAGAAATAAAACTGGTAGATATTGAACACAGAAAGCATGACCCTTATCAATTAGTAAGCAGACATTTGATGCAGTGTAATATGAAATCTTATGAGCATGAAACATCTATTAATGATGATATATTCAAGGAGGTTAAAACTTATGAGGAGGTATTGAATAGGGTATGAGCCTTATCACCTAACTTGCAGACTGGTTTTATATCCTTCCAAAGTCATAGGCGAAGTTGTTTGCCAAAAGTTTTGCAAGGTGAATCCACGACTCCTCCTCTAGAGAAAGAAGGGCCTCCCCCAGGCTTTGAAACACATGTACAATATAAAGCAAATACAAAGGGAAAAATGAAGGAGAGTGAAATGCCTTCACAGGAAACAGGAGTCCCTTAGACAGAAAAATCAGAGGTAGAGAAAGGAAAGGAGTTGGAAACACCTTCATAAATCCCTGAGAGTTTTTTGAAAAAAGTAGGAGGAACAACATCGATAGAACTTGGAAGTCCTATTACTTCTTTGACTCCATTGCAATCTACTTATGGAAACCCCCATGAGGGAGCTCTATACGTTAGTGATCTTGAGGCTATTTCTAGGGATGAGATTCCTCCATCTGATTATTTTTTCAATAAAAAGAGGAAGGCTATCCTAAAACAAGAGATGCATACAAGAGGAGATATGATGATTAAAAAGCACAAAATCATTATAGATGGACAAAAACTTAAAGAGGGAGAATTCGCTATAGAAATAGCGGGCACAATGGGGGATTTAGCGTCGGCAAATTTATACTTTGTGGGTAGTTTGAAAACTATGTTGGAGTAGAAAGATCAGAGGATAGCTCAGCTACGGGATCAATTAAAAGAGACTGAAAGAAATATCAGTTGGGAGATAGAAAAGGGTCTAGAATGAGCTAGATTAAATGACATTCAAGAAATTCAAAAAATGAAAGCAAGCTTAGAGGAAGCTAATCAGAAAATACAGGTCACTCAAGCAAAGGTCATAAATCAAGAGGAAATAAATAAACAGTTACAAGATAAGATTAATTCCATTTCAAATAAAGTGGTAGAGCTAGAAATCTTCCAGGCCCAGGTATTGGAAATACATATGAAGATAGAAAAAGAACAACAGGGAGTGTTTTTTAATCTAAAATTTGTTCAGAATTACTTTCAGGAAACAAGTAAATCCTTGGAGAATATTCTCTAGAAAGAAAGAGAAGTGAAAGCAGCCAGAGCAACTTTCCAAAAACTAGTGGCTCTTTCAACAAAAGAGGATTTCAGAGAGGCTCAAAAGCTATCTGTTTCAGAACAGATTAAAGGTTATGTAATACTCAAGGTATGGGAGGCAGACCTTACAGAAAACAAAAGAATAACCAAAGAAATTAATGACAATTGTTAAGGAATTTTTAACCTTTTAGAGAAAACTTCATTGAACATTGGAAAAAAATGACTATCTCGAGTTGTTAGGAGAAATTAACATTGTCAAGCATCAGTTAATATTTAAAGAAGAGATGGAAGAAATTCAGACATAGATTCCACAAATAAAAGTAATCAATGTTACTCAAATTGACAAATGGATAGTAATGCCTAATTTAAAGCTACAAACTATTAAGTTTACGAGAAAGATAATCGAAGATCGTCTGCCAGAACTGCAGAGAAAGTTTTTCTTATTTGAAGCAAAGGATATTCCAGAAGCTCCCAGAGTTTTAGTGCAGTTCCTGGGAAAATGTATTCGTTGTATTAAAACAGAAGGAGGATGTTCATCAACGCAGACATGAGATTCTATTTTGAATATTTTTCATCATTGGAATATAAAGTAGTTAAAATAGAAATGTAAATGGTTTGACATTGATCATTCATGTAACCGTTAGGATTAGGAAGTTAGTTAATCACCAACGAGAAAAAGGTTTGGTGAATCATGTATAAATACAACTTCATAATACTGAGAAATGGATTTTTCTTTTTTTTTAGAGCCGATTATATTAGAAGTTTTTCAATTTATAATAATATAGATGATGCAGATGAGATTTTGAATTCTGTCACCTTGAAGCTATGTGTTCCTTCACTCTGTTTTCAATATCTTTCAATATCTTTTATTACACGTCTTTCTAATGAATGATCTGCTATAGTTTAATTCAAAATTCTACTGTAGTTTGAATTTATTTAATTATCTAATCATTTACAGTTTTTCCTCTGTGATTGCTATCAGCAGTTTCAAGACCTGTAAGTCTGTTGGATGGTTATATCTTATAATTCATTAGAAATTTTGTTTTTCTTCCTTTCTTCTATTATCATATAAGATTCTTTCAAGATTAAAGCCTCATATTCTCCAACAATGTTTCTTTGTTTTAATTTTAATATTCTCAAATTACTTCGAGTACAGGAAATGGCCTTTACTGTTATCATGTTATTATTTTGAGTTCCAAAATTCCTTTTCTATTTCGTCCCATAAAACTGAAGAAAAAAAATTTAAAAACTTTTTATAATTTAATAAAATTTTAATCCTCATGACTGTCCCAAGTAATAGACAATCTAACATAGAACCCGGCCTACAGGATCAAACTAGCATTGCTTTGAACTTTTTTAATACTATTCTGCAAACAACAACTACTCGAGTCGAATTAGAACGTTCATGGGCAGTTATTGAGAGAGAAATCAGCATCCAAGAACAATGGGAAGCTAGACAGAGACAGTTGAGAAACCAACTCTGATTTACTCTTCGTAATTGTTTCTTACTCCTTAATTCTCTTTATTTTTTCGGATGCCTTAATGGTATATTTTAAATCCTTAAAGTATAAACTCAAGAACAACAGTTGCGATCATTCACAAGCAGATGATTACAATGAGGCTCTAAAGTAATTTTTACAATAAACAGGAGTGTTAAAATCCCTAGACATCCAAAAACCTAACCCTAGGAGATGAAGCGCCAAAAGTCATGTGGGCCCCGTTTGGGTAAGTCAGTACATCAACTTCCCGGGGTCGTAACTTTTGCATACGATCTTCATTTTAGGCGTACGATAGCTCGTTGGAAAGATCTATCCAAGGAATACAACTATTGATAAAAATTTCATGATAATTTTTTTTATTTTCTACATACCTTAAAAAAACGTCGTTTAGGGCCTCAAAACGGCTCTGGAAGTTTAGGACCCGAAAACTATTAAAAATAGTAAATTACCAAAATTGCTAGAAATTTGTTTTGAGCCAGATGGAAAAGGTGGGTGGCCATCGATATCCACTTGGATCAATCCTACCTCCTTAGGAATAAATGGTCTCCATTGCGTTGATTTTCCCCATCAGATGAGGAAATTTTTTCTGCATTTGGCCCCAGGTGAGCCACTTGCCTTGGTGCAGGAGCTACCCTGCTTTGAAGACTTGATAAAGTTGGATCCTTTTTTTTCGAGTGCCCTTGGTATGTGTGTCCACAATTTGATCAATGGATGCATGTTGTATGCAGTAGGGGTTGAGCTTTGTTGGTGCCAGTTGTTCTGCTACGTCTGAGGTGTCCAATAAAGGTGGGAAATAAGGTTGAAGGAGGTTCACATTGAACACTGGGTGTAGGCCAAGGAAAGGAGGAATGTTGAGCTCAAAATAATTATCCCCCATAGCCTTGGTGACGGTTTATGGCCCATAACGGAGTGGGCAAAGCTTCCAATGGGGTCTTGTAAGGTGTTCTTTCTACAAGTGCAACCAAAATTTGTCGCCCTCCTGAAACTTATGTGGCACCCGATGTTGATCATGGCGCTTATACTTGTCATTGGACTGCTATAGGATATCCTGAACCTATTGGCGAACGTGTTGGATCCGCTCAATGAACTGGGTGGCTTTGTCATCTTCATTTGGAGCAGGAGATGAGTTGGCCGAGGTGACCACAAGGGGAAGTAAAACATCGATGGGGCCTAATGGTTGGAATCCGAACCCCACCTGAAAGGGGTTGTGTTCAGTTGAGCTATACAAGCCTCGGTGTAGCTATGTTGGACATAGGGGAGACTCTCATCCCATGTGCAAGGGTGATTTGAATTATACATGCATAGGACTTGCATGATCATTCGATTTACGAACTCGATTTGGCCATCTGTCTGGGGGTGGAAGGTCATGGATTTGGTGAGCTTGGTGTCCAGCAGTGACTAGAGGCTAGACCAGAATGTGACGAGAAACCAATTGCCCTGATCTGAGACAATGGTTTGTGGGATTCCAAAATTTACCCAAACTTGTTCAAAGAATATCTTGGCAGTGGCTTCTATTGTGATGCTCTTCTTGCAAGAAACCAGAATCGCCATCTTAGAAAAGTGATCAACAACCCCAAAAATACAGTCATTTCCCTGCTTGGTGTACAGGAGGCCCAACATGTAGTCAATTGAGATGGATTCCCATGGCCTTTCAGGTGTAGGAAGAGGGGTGTACAAGCCCTGCTTCTTAGTGGTCGGTTTGGCAATGGCACAGGCAGTGCAGGACCTGATATACTTGCTAACCTCTTGTCGAAGTTTCGACCAGTAGAAATTTTTTTGTAGCTTCTACACTGTCTTTTTGATGCCAAAGTGTCTTGCCACCCGACTATAGTGGGCTTCCCAGATTAGCTTCACTCGCTCACTTGATGGAATGCAAATATGGCCCAGACGACACAACAACCCATCCTGAAGATGGAAATTATCGACAAATACGTTTGCACCCAATATTTGGTAGGTGGTGGAGAAGTATGGGTCTGTCTCATAGATTTGGGGCCATCCAAAGGTCTCATGGCCACAAGAGTCTATCATTGTGGTGGGTGTCGCGACTGGCGGTCTACTGAGGCAATCAGTGACGTGGTTAGTTCTTCCTGTTTTATACTTGATGTTAAGGTGGAATTGTTGTAAGTATGTGAACCACTTTTGATGGAGGTCATTCTGTAATTTTCCTTGTGTCTACATGAACTACAGTGGTTTATGATCAGTGTGGATGACTATCTCCTTCCTAAGAATGTAATGTCTCCACTGGTGGCAGGCTTGCACAATGGAGTACATTTATTTTTCATAAGTAGGGTACTTACAGACAACATCTGATAGTGTCTCACTATGATATGCCACTGGGTGGTCGTGCTGAGTGAGAACGATGCCCACAGCATAGTCTGAAGCATCTATCTCGATCTCAAAGGGCTGCTGCAGTTTTGGTAGTGAAAGTATTGGGGTTGAGCATAAGCGTTGCTTCAAATCATTGAACGCGAGTTGTTGGGACCATCCCCACGCAAATTTTTCCTTACCACCACCACTGGTTATTTGGCTGAGGGCCCATGCAATATGGGAGAATCCCAACATGAACTTGTGGTAGAAATTAGCAAGGCCCAAGAAGCTCTAAATCTCATTGAGTGTTATTGGGTCTGGCCAGTCACGGATGACTTGGATCTTGGTTGGATCCACATGTATGCCATGTTGATCAACGATGTAGCTCAGGTAATGGACCTTGTCCATGCCGAAGGAGCATTTTTTCAAGTTGGCGTATAGCTTGTGCTGTCGCAGGGTGTGCAGAACCTGTTGAATATGCTACAAGTGTTCTGCCCAAGACTTGTTGTAAATGAGAATGTCATCCATATAAACCACTACAAAATTATTAGTGAATGGTCGCAGGATATCATCCATCATCCTCATGAAACTGGATGGAGCATTTGTCAAACCAAAGGGCATAACCAACCATTCAAAATTGCATTCCTTTGAATTGAAGGTTGTCTTCCATACATCTATCTGTTCTATTGGGACCTGGTGGGAGCTAGACTTCATATCAATCTTACCAAAGTATTTGGCCCCCATGAGTTGATCAAGGAGGTCATCGATTCGGGGAATTGGGTACCGGTTTCTGACTGTGATTTTATCAAGGCCTAGTAATCAATGTAGAGTCGCCAGGTTCCATCTTTCTTCTATAGCGGCATGATTAGGCTCCCACAAGGTGATGAGTTGGGATAGATCTGCCCCTTGTGGAGCAGTTCTTGGATCTGTCACTTGATATCCTCATTCTCTAACATAGATCAGCGATAGACTGGCCCATTGGGTAGTGGTGCATCGGGGTTCAGATCGATGGGGTGCTTGACCTGACAGTGCAGAGGTACCTCGGTAGGTGAGGAGAAGATATCCAAGTATTATTCGACAACCTTATCTACTTGCTTTTGCTGTGTGGATAGGTCAGCCGCAGAGACCCTGAATGTGGCTATGATCTTTCTCTCATTCCAAGAGAGAATCATGAAGAAGAAAAACTTCCCCATCTAAGAGATGACCTTCCTGCATTTATTGGCAGAGATCAAGGAAATAGCACTAGGTTGGACTACCTCGAGTATCCTATACAATTTCCTGTTCAAAGTAATAATAACACTACAATGCCTAGACTCATATACAACATGACATTTCCATAAATAAGGTTGGCCCAAAAGAACATCACTAACTTCGAGAGGAGAAAAATCACACAATACCTCATCTTTGAAGGGCTTGATGACGTACGACAATCGACACTGTTGGTTGATGCGAAGATCTCTTCCTTGGCGGAGCCATCCAATGGTGTAGGGTTGTGGGTGTGGCATTGTCAGTAGGGCCAGCTGCTTGACAACCTCTGTTGAGATGAGGCTCTTCTAGCTACCACTATCAACAATGAAGTGCAGCGAGGTGCCTTTTACCCACATCTGTGAATGGAAGAGGCGCTCTCCTTCTTCTGGCTCGTTTGGTTCATCGGGTTGGAGCTTGGTGGTAGCAATGGTGGCATTGGGTTCGACGTCAATGATCTGTCTTCCCCTTTCTAGTTTTGAAATGGAGTCAAAACCCACATCTGATTCAGAGGCTTTCACTTCGGCCACCAGCGACTACTTTGAGTGGCAGTCAGCAATGTTATGCCAAGGGCTCTTATGGAAATCGCACCACTTCCCGATATCTTTCTTTGTCTTTCTGGTGTCCTTCTTTGCTCGTGGCTTGGACTGGTTGTCCTGATACTATCCATATTTTCTCTGTCCTTTGTTCTGTGGGTTGGGGCCATCCTTTCTTGGATTTTTCTATGAGGGGTTCCCGGGCCCAAATTGCCGTTTCTTTTGTTTGAGATTTTGCTCAATTTTGATGACATATCAATAGGCTGCGCCCAAGGATGAGATGTCAAAAAATTCCATTTTGGTTTGGATGTATTTATGCAAAGCACCATGATATTTGAAAATCAAATGTCACTCTGAATCTTTGATACCCAGCTTGGTGCGCAAGGTATGGAAGAAATTTGTGAATTCTGGCACTGCTTGGTCTCTTTCTTGCCGCAGTGTGGTCCATTTGGTATACAAGTCGTCATAACTTCCAATAGGGTAGTATTGTTCCTTAATATCATCCCTAAAGGTTTCCTAGGTGGTCGTGACTATAAATAACGAGGTTTCTTTTGTTTCCTTTTGCTCACAAAAAGTTTCCCACCAATCTTTCACATGGGGAACAACTTTGAGGAGCGCAAAAGTAATATTTTCTCTATTCGAAAAGTTATGGACAGAAAAATACCCTTCTAGTAGATTCAACCACTTGTCTACACCATTTGCATCTATCTAACCTTCAAATACAGGAATATCAAAGTTTATTTCTACCTTGAAGGGGAGGGATCCTCTGCTCGAAGAATATGCGTCGCCTATTAGTAGCCGTCAAAGGATTTGCACGAAAATATCCATCATCTCGTTCCTCTATTGCATGAGGGCTTCCTCAAGCAACATTTTGAAAGGATCTCCTATCCTGTAATCTTTATTTTCACCTTCCATGAGAGGTCTCTTTGGTGTGTGAGAGCTTTAGTCCTCAAGAGAAACAAGCTCGAGACCCAATTCT
>ML811698.1:122210-145642 GCA_009831015.1 Picea engelmannii | reverse complement strand
CTATTGCATGAGGGCTTCCTCAAGCAACATTTTGAAAGGATCTCCTATCCTGTAATCTTTATTTTCACCTTCCATGAGAGGTCTCTTTGGTGTGTGAGAGCTTTAGTCCTCAAGAGAAACAAGCTCGAGACCCAATTCTTTGTACTCTGACCTCGTTGGGGACATGCATTAAGATGACAAGGAGAAGACCGCTCTAATACCACTGATCCAGATTTTATGAGAAGAAAGAAATGACTACATATTATTAGCAAATGATTAACAAAGAATAACAGAGATACAATAAAATTGGTTCTCTATTCAACAAGGAAGTAAGCTGAAACTGTAAAATGCAGTGGAAAACAATCTTGTTGGAATGGTGGCAGCTTATCTCTGAGAAGAGATGTGACGTCTGCACTCATTCACAAGAAGATGATTAAAATGAGGCTCTAAAGGCCTTTTTACAATAAACAGGAGTGTCAAAAACCCTAGACATCCAAAAACCTAACCATAGGAGATGAAGTGCCAAAAGTCATGTGGGCCCCATTTGGGTAAGTCAGTACATCAACTTCCCGTGGTCGTAACTTTTGCATATGATCTTCGTTTTAGGTGTACGATAGCCCATTGGAAATATCTATCCGAGGAATACAATTGTTGATAAAAATTTCATGATGAAATTTTTCAACTACTACATACCCAAAAAAACATCGTTTAGGGCCTCAAAACGACTCTGGAAGTTCAGGACCCAAAAAACTGCTAAAAATAGTAAATTACCAAAATTGCCAGAAAGTTGTTTTGAGCTAGCTGGAAAAGGTGGGTGACCATCGATATCCACTTGGATCAATCCTCCACCAAATATTGGATTTGATCTAAGATAATTTTAATAGGATAATAATAACATATTTCATGAGATCCATGTGTCCAAATTCGTGGGTATGAGCCACAACTTGGTCAAACCCCTTAGCTAAAGAATTGCAGGCTAGAATGACTTGTTTTGGAAATCTCAACCATTCACCCCTTGTTTTTCATTTTTTGTATATTTTCCTTAAGAGTCACTTAAATGTCGCTATTACGCACAAAACCCATATTTTAGAATTTAGAGATTCCTCTTCATCTGTTCAGAAACGACATGGAAAGTTTGACTATCAGAACTGCCAATCAACTATAGAATTTCCAATAGCTACAAAACTCATAAGTAAATTAGGAAATCACAATATCTACCCTAAGTAACCATCAAAACATGGTAAATTGACCATTTTAGTGTACATATAGCATGTGAAGCTCATGTAGGGTGAAAATGGACAATTACAGGAATATGGTTAATGAAGTGAATCGAGATGGAAGGGGGAAATAGCTGAAAGAATGGTTAATGGCATCATAAAGCATGTTGATTATGAGGCCCAAAAGTTACTTACTCATTGCATTTTAAATGTGGAAACGGAATCCATTGTAGGGGAGGGATCTTTCTCACATGGATGATACCCGGATTGCCAAGTTGTTTGATCGCTGGAACACCAAGTTAATTCTTTCCAATCTTGATGTGCATAATGTTGATTTTGCACAATGGAATGAAGACATAGTTAATTCTACCCAACGGTTGAGGATTCTTCAATTGATCCTAAACATCCGCATGCACCACATTTGGTTCAGGATAGGTCAGGACCATACTTTCATCCTCCCATTGGGAGCGTATCATGCACTGTTCCACATGAATCCTCTTCCTTTATACCTAAATGACGCTAATTTTGATAAGGAATTCAAGCTATAGACAGGAGTCGTAAGAGAGGATACTCTGAAAGGGGTGAAATACACTATTCTAGTAGTTGCGTTCCTAGTTGCTCCTATGCGAACATCAGCTTTTGTTGCAAGTGCATGAAAAAGGGACAAAACCCATCCTAGCTCAGATGAGGAGCATGAGGAGGCTGATGAAAAAACATCACTGCAAGGACCACTACCAATCCCTTTGTCAGTAATTATAGATGATGCACAAATATCTATTAAGTAGTTCTAGGAAGTCCTTTGTTATGCTTTTCCTCTCAATAAACGGAGAAAAAGTTCTCCTGTGAAACCAACAGGTGAACCAAATATTACTGAGGCTACCCCTATGTCTTCACTACCACCCATGTCTCATTTGCTTCCACCTCTATCGATATTCACTACCCCAACTCAAGTTCGCACCAAGAACCCTTAAGTAGCATCAATTGTCTCTATGCATCCTATCATCCACATTCTAGATTACCCACCTGAGCAGGTATAATATACTACCGTTGATGAGGAAGTCTTCAGCCAACAAAATGGTGGAACCATTCATGAATTTACCTCAAACCCGCAATCCCCATCCCACACAAAAGTGGTGACTCTTAAGCATGTTGATCATTTTAGTATACCCACTATAATTACCACTACTCTGCTCATGATTGTTGTACCCCAAGTCTCACAAGCCCCAGGTCATCTAGACAAAGGCCCAGAGACTACCTCTAGTCATCAACCATATGAAATGCCAGAAATGAAAGACCATATGGACATGGACACCTTCAATGACCCACTTCATGTCCAAGAAGACACCCATTCCACACAGAGAACAACTTCCTTAAAGGAACAAATAGCTCAAGTTTTGCAAACCCCGTAACAATGTCTTTCTCTATGAGAGATTTTTTTGGAGCAAGAAGGGGTTTTTGCCACACTACCACCAGAAGTAAATTCTAGGATTGAGAGAAGCCTTAAAGCTAAGTCTCCTGTCCTGAAAGCTGCAAGTACTCCTATTTTTTCTGAACAATCCATTGCAAGTGGCCAACCACTTGGAATGCAACTCCCATTGGATCCAGCTACTATGAGTAGTGATATTTCTACTTGAGATACACCTCAATTTTTGCAGCTTGTGAGGACTTTTGCAGATCATCCAAAACAAAGAATTGTTGTTGTAACATAGGAAAATTAAGAATTAGTACAACAGGTTGACCAATTTAAAGAGAGAATTAATTCAGCTAGCGCAGTAAAAAATTATGAACAAGGCATGTGGGCAACCGTTGATTCGATCGTTGAATCAATGTCTAGAAATCTCAATGACACTTAGCCTACCTTTCGCAGGCCGGTACCCGAACTCCTAGAAGAACCCGACGAGGTTTCGCCAGTAGCTAGAGTTGAGATTTTCACTAAGGCATGGACCCATGTAGCAGATAGGACTCAAGACCTCTAGCAACAACTGGAGGCTATCTGGCCAAAGGAATGAGAGAATCCCAAGGAGATGCTGGAGAAAATATCCAAGGTTGTTGCATATGGTGATTCTATGTGTTTTTCTTTACATCAGCGGGATGCAGAGTGTAGCCACCTCTCTGAGCTAGTTAATGACTAGGTTGGTCTACTGTAGCATCGCACTAAACTAGTGGAGGACCTCCGAGACCAAATCCAATAGATGAAGCAAGAGGTGAATTTGATCACCGATCCCGTTGAGCAAAGTGCTAAATTCATTGAAATCCAACAGGTTGATGAACTCTTGGAAGCTTTGTATGACACCAATCAGGCTGCCAAGAAGGAAATATGGGAATTCAATCCAATAGTCTAGGACTCATACATCAAGATCCAACAGCTTGACACCATCACTGAATCCGAATGGAAAACATTGATGGGCATGAATCCCTCAGTCCCACATGTCAACATAGCACAATAATTTGTTGTTGGAGCTTCGATCCTGTTGTGCAAGTGGAAAGATTGCATCGATCAGTATGATAGTTTTAGGAAGAAAGCGGTCCAAATCATCCATGAGTTGGACCCTCAGTTTGAGGGGGAACGAAATAAGGAAGTATAGACTTAAATCGTGGAGAGTCAAGGGTTGTGTTCGGGGCCCTGTTGGACCCTTAGTTTTGAAAGTTTCAGTTTTGGGGAAATTACAGCATGATGTTGAATAGTAAAACACACCAGAAGAGGATATGAGTGGAAGAAAGCAATAGATGAGAGCGCTAGTGAAGAACTCATTTGTCCGCCAGCTGGAAGGAATATCAGAAAGCATCATAACCTTCTAGTGGAAACCAAGAAGATACAGGATCAATAAGTTGTAATGGAAAAATCATGAAGTCCCACGAAAATCTATAAGACAAGGACGTATGAAATGGAACAAGGTTGTTGTAGATATTGACGTTGATAGTGTTATTGATACTATGATTATTGATATTGATGCAGAATGTTTTGTTGCTCATATAGTTGTTGTTGTTATTGATGTGTTTGATGTTCAATTGTAGAACCTTGAGTTATCTCAACCTTGGTTTTATGCACTGAGAGTTGTATCCATAATGTATCTAGTCTTAGCACTATTTCCAAGGCTGCGATCAAACCAATCATGAAATGTAATTACATATATTTTGTTCATATGAGATCCGACTATTGTATACTTTCCTTGATATCTAGGTAATGAAAATATGTTATGTATGTAACAACCCCTATCATTACGAAAACATGCGATGCATAATAAGGCATTTTTTTTTTCAAACAGGAAAGTAGCAACAACAATTAGTTAATCAATGCAACTCGACGATGAACAAAATGCACATGATTCAGGCAACAGAAAACATAACCACCTAGCATATTATCACATCATGTAGTTGGATACCATGCAAGCAAGCAATCAGACAAAAAATATAAATGACTATCCGCCCATCCTACCCTGCAAGGTTAGGACCTCCAGAACACATAAGCAATGCTCAAGCCCAGGTTCCCATCGATTTTGACCATTTAAGGTCTCAAGGCTGGCAAATGTTCTAGGGAACAAGGAGGTGTCTACATCTCGCCTGACACAACAAGTCCAAGCCGACTAAGCTAAGGGACAACATCAAGATCATCCAGACGTAACCAACATCAAGCAACATAGGTAACTAGAACCTTCATGGTGAGCAAGGAACAGAATCACATTCAAGCGTTACAGTACAATTTACAAAACATCAATTTCAATAACCAAAATCATCATCATCGAGAAGCACATGACCCAAAGCCAGGTTATGATATGCACTCATCGATCATCGAGTTACACAAGGCGCAACGTAACTATTCAATACAGGTTTAGAATTGCACAACAATCTACATGTATCTCAGTAACATTTTACCATCATAAGACCATTTCAAGCACATTATATCCAACCTCAACCTAAGGTTAAAAACATATAATAACACTTACCTACCTTCTTTAAAACATAACAAGGCTTAACCATGCTTAACTTCCTTAGTATTGGTTATAACAATGCAATGCTTAACTTAGTATATCACAATGTTTTTCCCAAAATATAAAACATAACAATGCTTGTATTAGTCCCTGTCGTAGGAATAGAGGGACTATAGTGATCGATAATTCGTTGACTTCATATTAGTTTGTCTTTTGACCACAAATTTTTGCATAATATCTATTGTTGGAGCTAGGGAACTAAAAACATTGGTTTTTATATAATAAAAAGTACCATATATGTAATGATCTGATTCGATAACAAATTGGAGGTATTATTGTTGGCTTCTCTATTCCCAATGTTTTATATGTTAGCATATCCAAACTTTTTGATCGTATACCGTCTTTTTGAATCATATATTTTTCTTATGCATTGCTTGAAGGTGGATTAATGCTAACATTAGTTCGAATGTTTGTCTTAGCATTTTCTACTAGCTAAATGTATCCCAATGTTTGATATGCTAGCATATCCAAAGTTTTCCCTTCGAACACATTCTCTACTGTTCGAACTATTGTTACTAATTTTGTTTTATAATAAAATATAATAAATTTGTTTTGGTACGTAAGAGACCTGCCACACTGCATTCTTTCTTAAATGTTTGCAGAGCATTTCTGACATACTTAAATGTTTACCTAACAGGCTTTGCAGCGTTAAATGTTTACTTAGCTCTGCAGTCAATTTGGGCAATATTGTACTTCAATGACATTGTTGGTTCACGTGTCCATGCTTTCTTCTTGCATCTCCACTGATTTCGTATTTGTCTGTTGTTGTTGTTCTTGTTTGCATGTTCGTCTTGTTGTAGTTTGCACGTTTGGGGTTCTGCAATCGCAATTGGAACTATGACATTCCTGGTCGGTTGGTTGGTGCTTGCTTCTTAGTTCATTGGATGTTGCTTATTGTTGTTTGCTTCAACTTTGTAGGGTTCAGGTCCTACGGTTGCAGTTGGGACTTTTAGTGCTTCTTAACTGGGTTATTATTTGTTGCTTTCTCTTGTTTTCCTAAGAAGAGACCTGCCACACTGCATTCTTTCTTAAATGTTTACAGAGCATTTCTGACATACTTAAATGTTTACCTAACAAGCTTCACAACATTAAATGTTTACTTAGCTCTACAATCAATTTGGGCAATATTGTACTTCAGCGACATTGTTGGTTCACTAGTTCATGCTTGCTTCTTACATCTCCACTAATTTCTTATTTTCTTGTTGTTGTTGTTCTTGTTTGTCTGTTTGTCTTGTTGCAGTTTGCACGTTTGGGGTTCTACAATCGCGATTGGAACTACGACATTCCCATTTGGTTGGTTGGTGCTTGCTTCTTTGTTCGCTGGATGATGCTCATTGTTGTTTGATTGAACTTTTAAGGGTTCAGGTCCTGCGGCTACAGTTGGGCCTTTTGGTGCTTCTTGACTGGGTTATTGTTTGTTGCTTGCTCTTTTTTTCCTAAGATTTGAAATCTTGGGGTGCTGCATCTGCAGTTGGATCTGTTGTTACATTTTTTTGCAGTTGACTCCCCATAAAATACTATTAAGATAAAATAACATACAAAATTTTGCAGTCAATGTAAATTGCATCTCTTATGGCTTCAACCAGAGTTTGTCAGGCTCCAACTATATTTTATAGATGGCGATGCTTTTCCCATGGTTTATGTCTTACTATGGTTTCATAGTTATGAGAGTAAGTGTTGTTGTCTGAGAGATATAGTTATTCTCTCCCTTTTTTTCCTCTTGTAAACTTTCTTGTTTTTTACCTTTTGTTCTTCCGCTCTTTTATGCATTTCTGGTTCTATACTTTCTCATGTTTCTGTGCTCGTGGGTTCCCGGTGTGGCGAACTAAAAAATCATTATCTCCATCTACATATTCACATCACGATTCTGACCGACCGTCATTTAGTTGCATACTTAGCCAATTTTATGAACGCAGCTTCATGGATAGGTGCTATCGAACTATGGTAACTCGTGTTCAGTGTATACATATTGCACCCAGAAATTTCGTTCTCTACAATTCGACCTTGCACTCCTCGAACTCCCAACCATGCCTCTACCTACGATGAGTCTGTCTATCTAACCTGCCTTTCCATACTCAGTCGAGTTTTCAAAGCTTCGCGGGTTCACACGTTCCTGGGTTCAGAAAAGTTTAAAATCATTTTTTCGCTCCCCTGCATCCTCACTACCTTCTGCCCTTCCCAATGGACATTAATTATTTTTCAAAAGGGACAACCGAACAGACAGGTTCGAAAAGATTGTATTTAATAAGAGAAAATCTCGAGGACATCTCCCATTAAAATGCATAGACGGGAAAATATTATGGGATTTGATAAAAAAAAATCTTGCATTTTGAATTTGCAAAAAAAAAATATTGGATATTTTAGTTTTTTAAAGGCTTCATCATAGTAACAATGAAATACTATACTACCTCGCTACCATCCATGAATGTGTCATCCACAGAGGCCTTGACGTCATGTCCCTCTTTAATACTGTGCATATGTTAGATGTTGTCAGATTTGAAAATCTGCTCGGATATGGGAATGTTATTATGTGTTATTAGTCATTATTCAACGCACATATTCAAAAATATTGGCATTAGTAAGTGAAAATATCGAGGGCATCTGTCATTAAGGTGAATTAAACGAAAATCTAGGGAAGATCATACTGTCATCCTCTAACGTTGCTTTTAAATACTTATTGCCATTTCTCTCTATCATCAAAGAGTTCGGCTTTATGGTTCCTTCATTCTAATGTTCATGGTCATGGACATGTAAGACAACTTAGAGATTCCATTGAGGTCCAAATGAAAGAAGAGAGACTGGTTTTATGTGACGTGAGGTTTGAGCCAAAAAAAAACTCTGTTATCCAACAGAAACTCAGACAGAGGAAAAATAAATAAATAACTTCTGGTTGGTGTTCTCCTTGTATTCAATGCTTTGGTTGGTTGAAAAGCCTACATGGATATTTTTTTGTTGATCTTCTTTGTTTTCTTGCTGGGAGTTGGAAGGGATTTTTAGGTCACATGCAAATTCTCCTTCGTTGAAGTATATAGTTTCTTCCAACAACACAGATTTGGCAAGTGTATCAAATTCTGCAGAGCACACACGAATTTGTCGTTGTCGGAGGAGTTGCACTTACCATGGCTTGAAAAATGGTCTGTGATATTCGAAAATGACACGAAATATTACTCCACTCGCGAATGTACTTAGAAGCGGGTAAGAGAAACTATATGGGTGGATAAAATGACATACTAAAATTAAAGAGGTTTCTATTTCAAAGTTTGTTGAGCTACTTCTGGGTGTGGTAACAGACTTGACATAAAGCCATGTTCTTTGTCAAAGTTTGTTCACTGTCCTCTGGATGTATTTACAGAATCCACATACAATCAACTGTCTATCACTACTGCACATTTTTTATTTTACTACTCCTACACATATAACTGGATTATGGACTTTGCAACATTTTATGAGGATTACTTTATTCTACCACCTTCTGCAAGAGGTTTCGCATGTTCAGGTAATGATTTGGTTTCTGAAAATCACCTTTTACTACCACCTTCATGTAATCATCTTATTTCATTCTTTAGAAGAGACCTTAATGTAGTGGTGTGTTTCTATATCTGTTTCAACCTAATGTCAATCTTCCTGATGTTTCCCTTGCATTGGATTGGGAAAATGCATTTCTTATGTTGTAGTTTATGCGATATTTGATAAAAAAAAAATGTTCAAACCATACAATTTCTTTTTTTTTAAATATAGAACAATGTATTTTTTTTAACAGATGCCTATTCGAAAAATTTTAGGCATTGTTTGGGGTTCACGTCCTTCAAGGATGTTAAGTAATCACAAAATTAATATTTTTTGTGCCAATGCAATTGAGTCGTCGTCCACTATGGAAATTACATTAACACTGCAATGTCAGATAATAGATGTCTGGAATGTGCCTAATGTTAAGGTCATTATTGCACATGACACCCAACGTCCAAAGATTTATGGAATCAAACCAACATTGTAGATTTCGTGAGAAAGAAACACTAAAGTCGATGTTCTTTGCAGGTCTAACAATCCTGTAGTTTAAGTACTTTGACAATGACAACCATGCTTGTTCACCGCATTGTCACAATGCAGTCAATAGCATTGTTCCCATTGGCACCACCAATGTTAATGTCCAAGGCTGAAGCTATCTGGAGCCTGGGGTCACCACCTATGTGGATGCCTGAAGATGAAACTACCTGGATCAAAAGTTGATTGTATTTTGAGTCTCTAACTGCATCTAGATGTTGCTCAAAATTATTTGACATAGAAACTAGCTATCTGTCAATTATGTTACAACTTTGGCATAAAACGTTCTGTAATTTTAGAATATTGATTCAAACGCCCATATAGTTTCTCACGTTGGTTGGTATCCAATTTTATAATTTCCTACTGAGTGTATTTGGGCATGGAGTAATATTTGGTGTCACTTCTGAACATTCTATACCTTTCTATGGGCCACCATGTCTTCCACCCCTACGACGAAATATATATTTTGATGTGATCTACATCATTTTATACACTTTCTAGACCTGTTCTACCGAAAGAAGTCATGTACTTCAATAGAAGACCATTTTGCAGTTGGCTTGGACATTCCTTTTGATTTATCGTAATAAAACAAAGAAGTTCAACATAAAAATCTTTAGGAAGGCTTTTCAACCAAACAGATGATCGAATATATGGAGAATAGCAGTCACAACATACTTGAATTTTTTTTGTCTCGGCTTTTGTTGGCTAACAGGTTTTGTTTCCCCCATAACTGACATCACATTAAATGACTCCCTAAACTTTGAATTGGTCCTGAATCGCATTTCTAAGTTGTCTCGGATGTCAATGGTCAAGAACATTACAAGGAAGACACTTTAAACCCCAATTTTTTTACCACAGAGGGAAATTAATACTTAACAAAGAATGAAATGTTGAATAACCAACCAATGCAAGAAGACCATATATAGAAGAGACAAGCTATTAAAAAAATTGGGATGGATCTAGTTGGCAGCACCAATTAAGTCCAAGACCCGAAATTGATATTCAACTCGTTGTTTTTTACGAATCAAGAATTTGATCATCAAGAATACTGTCGAGAAACTTCATTATTTTACATATTTTTTATTAGTCGGTGACAAGCCAAATCGCAGTCATTGTGGAAAATAATCTCAGTTGTATTTTGTAACCCATCTTATTTGAATATAGAATATTTGCGGTTTTATTTTTTTATGGTGTTTTCCAATATATGGTATTTCTTTTCATTTTATTTTGTAGATTTTTGTCTGTGTCGTTAAACATGGATAGCAAGATTTTCTTTCTGCTTCCCAGTACTTCAATTTAAATAAAGTCTACTCTGTTCATTCCATACATTTTACATGGAAAAATAATTTTTCATAGGCCATACATATGTGGCGTCATCCCTATACTTAAAGAAAGAAATTGGAGGACCCGTCTTTCTTTCATTCTTCGAGTCCCATAAATAGAATGAATTAATGACTATTACAACAAGGAAACTCAAGTGTTGACGCCATGTTCCTGTTCAATATCTTGCATATATTGCAGCTTCTTCTATTTGATAATATTTGTGCATATATACTAATATGAGTACCATTGGAATAAATATAAAAACTTTTTGTTGGCCAAAACTTAGCCAATTATCTGTCCACCGGGTCCCAGGTTTACGGTATCCGACACCTATGTCCCATGTTCCGTCATATACATATTCCATCCAAAGAACTTCTGTGATCTGCAATTTATGCTTTACCTAGTGAGAACTCACCAGGGGTTCAAAAAGATTGGCATTAATAAAGGAACAATATATTTTCTTCTATGAGATACTTAGCCCTTTTCCCCTTTTCTTCTTCATGTCTATTATCGATTTCTGGTTATATACTTAGTCACCTTTCTATGATCGTGGGTTCTAGGGTTGGCGGGCTGACATATCTTCATATCCATCTATATCCTCACATGGCAAATCCGACCGACTGTTGTTCCTTTCCATACTTAGCCAATTTTATGGCCATAGTTGTCGGGTTGGCCCTTCTGAACTCTGTTGCTTCTTGTTTCATTATATACATATTGAACTCAAAACTTCTGTGGTTTCAACGAAATTTGTGAACCAAACAACATCCTGCAAATTGGGAGATGATTTTCATTTGAAACAGAAATCATCTATTAATATATATTAATATGAATACTATTGAAATAAATATCAAAAATTTATCTTGGCCAATACCTAGCCAATTATCTGGCCACCAGGTCCCGGGTTCGTGTTATCCAACACCTATGTCCCTTGTTCCGTCATATACATATTTCAGCCAAAGAACTTTCGTGATCTGAAATTTATGCTTTTACTAGTGAGAACCCAGCAGGGGTTTGAAAACATTAGGATTAATAAACGAAAAATGGATTTTCTATTGTCAGATACTTATCCCTTTTCCCCTTTTCTTCTTCCCGTCCATTATCGCTTTCTGTTTATATACTTAGTCTCCTTTCTATGATCACAGGTTACAGGGTTGGCAAGCTGACATATCTTCATCTCCATCTATATCCTCACATGATGAATCCGACCGACCGATGTTCCTTTCCATACTTAGTCAATTTTATGGTTGCATTACTGGGTTGGTGCATACAAACTCACCTTTTCTTCTTCCCTTCCATTATCTCTTTCTGGTTATATACGTAGTCGGATTTCTATGGTATTTGGTTCCATGGTTGGCGGGCTGACATATCTTCATCGCCATCTATATATGCACATGACGAATCCGACCGACCGTTGTTCCTTTTCATACTTAGCCAATTTTATGGTCGCAGTTATCGGGTTGGCACTTACGAAATCGATTGTTTATTGTTCTATGATATACATATTGCACTCAAAAGTTCCAAGATCTAAAATTCCACTGCGGGATCCTCTTATACATTAACTTTTCTCAAAGTATCTGTCGTTTCCTTCCATCCCCACTAACTTCACGTCCTTCCTAATATACATTAACTATGCTCTTACTAGTGATAACTGGACACACTGGTATGAAAGAATTGGCAGCCCGTCCTCCGCCATATACAAATTGAATACCGGACTCTGACATCGTCCCCTCTTCCATGTTACAAATTATGCATTCAAATGTTCTGAGCTATACAATTTGCCCGTCGGGGCCTTGCGTCTTCTGGGGAGACCTTGTCACCCTATTTTGGATCCTTGCGTTGGTGGGTTCATGAAATCTCCAACTCCTAGTCATTGTTTCCTGTTCTTCCCATCCTCATACTTCTTTCCATATATGAAACACCAAAGGCTTAATACTAAAAATTCATCATGCAACAACCGTAAAGATCGTCATTAATAAGTAGAAGTCTCAAGAACCAACCATCCCTACAGAACTTGTCCAGAAACATGCAAAGATCTTGCCAGGTAATGGAAAATCTATTACAAATTTCAACATATTAGCGAAAACAGGTCTCACCCAACGTTTCCTTGTTCCATACTTGGAAACTTTTTCGATTGCAGGTTCCCAGATTGACGGCCTCAAAATTTTGTTTCGAATCTTCTACAAGTTGCAAACAGTGCCAAGAGTTTCACAATATACAATTTGTCTGCAATAATGTATAAAAACTTTTGATTTTTCCTCTTTTCCCCCCTCTATTATCCCTTTGTGGTTCTATATTTAGTCACATATATATGATCACAGCCTCATGGATTCGCAAATTGGCAACTCTTTATATATATCTTCACACCATGAGCCCGATCGACCACAGTCCCTTTCAATACTTAGCCAATTATCTGATCACTGGGTCCCGTGTTTGCGGTATCCAACACTTATGTCCCGTATTTTGTCATATACATCCTACACCCAAAGAACTTTTGTGATATGAAATTTATGTTTTTACTAGTGAGAACTCACCAGAGGTTCGAAAGGATGGGCATTAATAAATGAACAATAGATGTTGTTTATGGATTTCAACGAAATTTGTGAACTGAACAAGATCCTGCAAATTGGAAGATGATTTGCATTTGGACCAGAAATAATCTATTAATATATATTAATATGAATAATATTGGAATAAATATAAACACTTTCTCTTAATTTTTCCTCTTTTCTCCCCCTCTATTATCCCTTTGTGGTTCTACATTTAGTCGCATCTATATGATCACAACCTCCTAGATTCGCAAATTGGAAACTCTTTATCTATATCTTCACGCCATGAGCCCGACCGACCACAGTTCCTTTCAATACTTACCAATTATCTGATCACTGAGTCGCAGGTTTACGGTATCCAACACTTATGTCCCCTGTTTTGTCATATACATCTTGCACCCAAAGAACTTATGTGATCTGCAATTTATGCTTTTACTAGTGAGAAGTCACCAGGGGTTCGAAAGGATTGGAATTAATAAACGCACATTAGATGTTCTTCGATGAGATACTTAGCCCTTTTTCCCTTGTCTTATTCCCATGTATTATCACTTTCTAGTTATATACTTAGTCGCCTTTCTATGATCGCGGGTTCCAGCGTTGGCGGGCTGACATATCTTCATCTCCATCTATATCCTCACATGACGAATCGACCGACCATTGTTCCTTTCCATACTTAGCCAATTTTATGCCCGTAGTTGTTGGGTTGGCTCTTTTGAACTCTGTTGCTTCTTGTTCCGTGATATACATCTTTCACTCAAAAATTTTGTGATCTACAATTCCACCACGGACTCCTTAGCCCTTTTTCCCTTTTCTTCTTCCCGTGCATTATCGCTTTCTGGTTATATACTTATTCACCTTTCTATGATCACGAGTTCAAGCGTTGGCGTACTGACATATCTTCATCTCCATATATATCCTCACATGACGAATCCGACTGATCGTTGTTCCTTTCCATACTTAGCCAATTTTATGTCCACAATTGTCGAGTTGGCGCTTTCGAACTCTACTACTTCTTGTTTTGTGATATACATCTTGCACTCAAAACTTTTGTGATCTACAATTCCACCGCGGACTCCTCGAACTCGCAAGCTTCACTCTACCACAGTTCAAAAATGTTTCAAAGTATATGTCGCTACCTTCCATCCCCACTAACTTCTTGTCCTTCCTAATATACATCAGTCATGCTCTTACTAGTGACAACTAAACACACTGGTACGAAACAGTTGGCATCTGACCCTCTACAATATACAAATTGACTACCGGATTCTGACATTGTCCCCTCTTCTGTGTTACAGATTATGCATTCAAATGTTCTGAGACATACAATTTGACAGTCGGGGCCTCACACCTTCTGGGGAGACCTTTTCACCCTATTTTGGATCCTCATGTTGATGGGTTCATGAAATATCCAATTCTTAGTCACTGTTTTGGGTTGGCTCTTTCGAACTCTGATGCTTCTTATTCCATGATATACATCTTGCACTCAAAATTTATATGATCTACAATTCCACCGCGAACTCCTTAGCCCCTTTTCCCTTTTCTTCTTCCCGTGTATTATCTCTTTCTGGTTATATACTTAGTCTCCTTTCTATGATCATGGGTTCCAGCATTGGCGGGATGACATATCTTCATCTCCATCTATATCCTCACATGACTAGTCCGACCGACCAATGTTCCTTTCCATACTTAGCCAATTTTATGGCCCCAGTTGTCAGGTTGGTGCTTTCGAACTCTGCTACTTCTTGTTTCATGATATACATCTTGCACTCAAAAATTATGTGATCTACAATTCCACCACAGACTCCTCGAACTCACAAGCTTCACTCTACCATGGTTCACAAATGTTTCAAAGTATCTGTCAATGCCTTCCATCCCCACTAACTTCCTTTCCTTCCTAATATACATTAGTTATTCTCTTACTAGTGACAACTGAACACACTGGTATGAAACAGTTGGCATCTGTCCCTCTGCAATATACAAATTGACTATCGTATTCTAACACCATCCCCTCTTCTGTGTTACATATTATGCATTCAAATGTTCTGAGTGATACAATTTGACCGTCGGGGCCTCACATCTTCTGGGGAGACCTTGTCACTCTATTTTGGATCCTCATGTTGACAAGTTCACGAAATCTCCAATTCTTAGTCATTGTTTCCTGTTATGGCCATCCTCGTACTTCTTTCCAAATATGAAACACCAAAGGTTTAATACTAAAACACCATCATGCAACAACTGTAAGGATCGTCATTAATAACCCGAAGTCTCAAGGACTAACCATCCCTACAGAACTTGTCAAGAAACATGCAAAGAATATCTTACCAGCTAAAATTTCAATATATTAGCGAAAACAAGTCTGGGCCAGTGTTTCCCTATTCCATACTTGGACACTTTTTCGATTGCAGGTTCCCAGATTGATGGACTCAAAATTGTGTTTGGAATATTCCGCAACTTGAAAACAGTGCCTGGAGTTCCGCGATACACAATTTGTCCGCTGGAATGCCCTGTCACGAGCCCAGTCGTCCTTCATTCCTTTAAATACTTATCCCCAAGTTGGTTGTATTTCCATGACATTGTACATTTGCTGTGTATCCTTGTTTCATACTTAGACATTTTTTTGATTACAGGTTCCCGGACTGGTGGCCTCATAATTGTGTTTCCAATGTTCCATGACTAGCAAGCAGTACCTAGAGTTTTGTGATATACAGTTTGTCCATAGGAAAGAATCATCATACCTGAGAGATACAATTTGACCCTCGAGCCCTCACCTCTATTGGATGTATCTTGTAGCCCTATTTCGAAGCGTCACCAACTGCTTTTGATAATTAGCCATTCCTTACTTGGTGTTCTTTGTCCCCACCACCTTCCTAATTCTCTTTGGAAATGCAACTGGTAAGCTTTAATGCTAGAACTTCATTATGCATGAACCTTAAACATGTCATTAATGACCATCCTCTCTTCCGTGGGAAGTCACGTTTCCTAGAAAACCATTGTCTCCCTGATTTTGAGGCCCGCCCGATGACTTTCCATACTTCCCCATTTCATGGAATCTCTTTCGCGGTTCCTCGAGTTGGAGCATTCACGAAATCTCCAATTATTAGGCATTGTTTACTGTGCCCAAACAAGGTTTGTTGCTAATAAATCTTCTCTTATTTTCTCTTTATGGGATATATATTACAAGTTTCAATATATTAGCGAAAATGAATCCGCCCAGTCGTTTCTCTATTCCATACTTAAGCCACTTTTTTGGATTGTGGGTTCCCGAAAGGCGGTCTCACATTTGCACCTTCATTGTTTCGCGTCCTGCAAACATTTTTTTTTTTTGTTTGTTAATTTGTGCGAGACCTGTTGGCTATGCGATTAACCTGTGGCTTGAGAAACCGCGACTCAGGGGCATCTAAGCTGTCAAAATCACCCGGGGATCGCACCCGGCCTGAGCCACACCAACCCTTAACATGGTTGGATTTTTTGTCCCCGCAAGTTTCGAACCGGTGACTTTAACATCACAGAGTGGCTTAACAACACACTCCGTCACCGACTGTCCTACACCTCGGGGACGTCCTGCAAACATTACTTGGACTTCTGCAATATACAAATTTCCCTCTGGACTGTCCTATCATACCCTCTTCGGTGTTACGCGTATTGCACTCAAAAAGTTCTGAGACATACAATTTGACCCTCGTGCCCTCACCTCGAATAGTTGTACCTTGTAACCCTATTTTGAAGCTCGTTCGACCGCTTTCCATAATTAGACACTCCTTAACTGCTCTTTCTCGTCCCTGCGACCTTCGTACTTCTTTCTTAATATGAAATTAGAAACCTTTCATGCTAATAGCTCACCATGTAGGAACCGTCAACATTTTCATTAATGAGCGAAACGCTCGAGGAGATCTCCCATTAATATGCATTAAACCAAGATCTGCAGAGAGTTATATTATGTCTTATGATTGTTCATCTCAAACATGGGTCATCGTGTTGGCCCATTCAAGAAATCTACAATTCTTAATCGCTCATTGTTGTATCTGCCATGTTCACACTTCTATGTGTGCAATTACTAGTCTTCAATGTTAATAGCGCCTCATGTAATAGCCATCGAAATTTTCATTAATGAGTGAAAGTCTTGAGGAGATCTCTCATTAACACGCATTGGACCAAGATTTGTGCAATGTTATATTATCCCTTCCAAATTTTCATTTCATTCATCATCTAGAGCAAACAAACATTCTTGTAAACTTATGGCAGCAGGCCAACAACTGTTTTGTAGAGATATAGTAAATATCTTCGGACATCAAGACCAGAACTTCCAGTGGTCCAAGGCATACTTTTTCTATTCATCCCATTTTGCTTAGAACGAAGTGATTTGGACCTCTGGAATCGCTCATGCAGGCTACATCCCTGAGGTTTTTCACTTTAAGGAGGTGGTCTCTTGGTGCACCGAAAAATATATTCCAATCCAAAGAATTATTCCACTGCGCGGCCATTCTCTTTTTTCTTTGTCACCTCAGGTCTTCCGCAAGATGTTAAAATTGTCAGAGCCAACATTGACCTTCAGAGGACAAGACTGCAAGCAGTTCCTAGAAAAACATGATAACGGGTTGGACATCTTAGTCGAGTTCCTCGAAGACTCAACAACAGTTCTTGAAGATATCACAAAGTTGCAAGTAAGTTCCTTTAGAAATCCATTCCGGGAAATTGTTGGGTTGTTTACAAGAATAATGGGACAAGCATCCATGGCAAGAATTTCTCATATAATTATTTATATTTTGTACTTCACAGTCAAGGAACAAATCATTTTCGATTGGGGGAAGCTAATTTCCATTGAAATCTGTTTCGAGTTGGCACGATTCAAAGAATCAAATAAATTTTATATGTCATCCTACTTGATTTTCGCAATAGTGCATTGTTGTCTGTTTCCAAAACTGTCTATTTCCAAGAAAATAAACTGTGGAGTCGACCCAGTAACATTTTGGTACCAGGCCCTATGGAGGCACAAGGCCTCCCATTGTTTTTATGAAGTTTTTAATGACTCTGTCTTAGTTTTCAAAGATTTATTGTTAGGGAAGGATGCTTTGTGGATGTTTGTCCAGGCAACCAAGTTTTTGAATAGGAAGGAAACACTTGAACAAAAGTAAAATCACAGTGTACTAATGGTCTTTGGCTCCAAGGAAAATCCTGCTTTCCTTCCATGCCACATCACAGACAAGATGTTTGTTGTAGAAATAGCAAGGCAATACAACCACTAGCAGAATTTTTTCCATGACAAGAAAAAAAAGCAGATCATTCCTTTGCCCTGGAAATTCAGGGACTTCGTGTGAAAAAACATCAACAAGATTGACGAATTCGTAGTCCATTTCAAGAACTTGAACCTAACTTATGCTGAAAGGCTAAAAGGGTTCGACCCTAATGGGATTTTTCGAGAACATTTAATAAAAGTTGGCTTTAACAGCTCTTTTATCCATAGATGCCTGACCGAAGACAGGGATAGTGATGACAACAATCCTGCTTCTGGCAATTTCGACATAGAGACATTGAAAAACACGATTGAATTGTACAGACAATGGGGAAAATTATTCGGTGAGAAGAGTGCCCAGTCCCCCACTAGCACTCCCAAGAGAACGACATCACAGAGCATCACTTCAACGGCCCACCCCAGTAAGAAAGCAACCCATAAATCTTCAAATAGAGGAGGAGATAAGAACCCTCCTCGCATAAAAATTGATAGTCCTCACAAAGTTCCACTAACGAAGAAGAGAAAAAACAATGTAGGGCAAGAGGACGAACCTAAAATTGAAAGTGAATAGATGCAACTTGAAATTGGAACTAAGCACATGCACAAAGATGGTTTGTCTGCAATGGAAATAGCTGAGACTAACATTTTTGACGAAGATGAATGCTTCGTATTAAAGAGTGTTGTTTTTCACAGCCAATCTAAAAATATGGTCATTGAAAAGAGAAATATAACAAATAGGAAAGGAAAATATCGCACAGAGATTAACTTTAGGAAAATGCGATCGTCCCAAATCTCCCTATTTCACCGCGTAACTGGTGATTCCATTGGAGGAATTGAAGCGGAGAATGCTAGATTGAAAGATCGTGTCAAGGAATTTGAGGAGGTTTTCATTGCTACCCCGGAGTTTGCCAGTCCTTTAGAAAAAAATGTGTTTGCTACCACTACAGCCAAGATAAAAGTATCCTCCACCCTCCTTGCATCTTCTAGAGACCTTTTAGAGAATAACATCTAGAAAATAATGCAGCTGGTTACTAAAGCCTGGGAAACATCACAAAATATAGCTTCCTTCTGAAAGAGGGAAAATGATTTTCACGAACATTTGCAGGCAAATTTAAAAAAGGATCAACATTTCTGTGAACAGGTGATGACCCCTTTTTCCAACCATGCCATCAACACCTCGGATCTTAAAAGAAGACAAGAGAATATCCCCTCCCCAAAGCAGACCAAACAATTAAAAGTATGCTGGCAAAAGAAATTTAAGAACCTAGAGCTCATTGTCGAATCATGTAAATAAGCAATATTAGAAAAGGAAGAATTATTCACAAACCTGATCCGAATAGACTTAGCCAGAAGTACCAATGAGGTTCAAGACCCAAACTTAATTCTTAAATCCTTGTCAATGACCAAAGAAGCCTTCGATGAACAACTTGATATTTTGAATGGGTTGTCTTTCGAAAAAATTTACGGCATACTTGAATATCCTGTAGATGAGCTCAAGAGCTGGGTACTGGAATATTCGGCACACAATGAAGAAATTGAACAAAGTTTGCATAGTATTTCAATGGATCTAAGGAAATTAGAAAACGACCTTTTCGACATAGAAATCCAGGATGAAATCAACGTGGCCCCCATGAGAAGCTACATTGAAGAATGGTTCCAACGGAGAATGGAAAACCTAATCGAGGAAGGGCAACAACCAGTTAACACCATTCTAGTGACCGTTGATGACGGCAACAAAAACGCATCGGCTTCATAGTAAGTCTATATTGATGTCATCTTATTTTCTTTATCAATCCATTTATTATACCTCTTTAAATAGAAAACTCTAACCAAACACTCATAACTTCCAATTTCTTCTTTTCAAGTCTTCCTCTCTACCGTTGTGCACTTCTTCTTTCTACATTCCCAATTCTTGTAATTATTTCTTTTTATGGTCCACGGGAGCCCCAATCCTAGTCTATATGACAAATGCATTTAAATTTCCAAAAATATGGAACAAATTCCAGAAATATGTAGCATACATTACTTTTTGATAAATGTTTTGTGTCCAGGAACCTTTGTTGCAAGACATTATTAGTATTCTATTGTATTTGCATGTTTGATGTGTATGCTTCATAAATATGGAGCTTTGATAAATTTCAAAGAAAAAGGAACCTTTGTTAATATTCTATTGAGTTTGAATGTTTGGAACATAAACAGAAATATGGAACAGATTCCAAAAATGTTTTTTTGATAAATTTCAAAGAAAATTGATTCGGGAATGCTAAATTTCCAGAAATATGGAACAAATTCCATAAATATGTAACAAACATTATTAATTTTTGATAATTTTTTTGTGTTCAGGAACCTTTGTTGCAAGACATTATTAGTATTCTATCGTATTTGAATGTTTAATGTGTATGCTTCAAAATATGGAGCTTTGATAAATTTCAAATAAAAATGAACCTTTGTTAATATTCTATTGCGTTTGAATGTTTGCAACAGAAACGGAAATATGAAACTAATTCAGGAATGATAAATTTTTGTGTCCATGAACCTTTGTTGCAATACATTCAAAGACCAACATCATAGCACTTTTTAAATGTTAAATATTTCCTATACTATCAAACAAAGTTGTATATGATACACACATACTTCGAAGTTATTTTTAGTGTTGTTATCTGCAACATTGTCATGCCTACTCATCTTCAAATACTTTGAAAGATATTGGAACCATTTCGTTTAATTTTACTTTAATGTATTTTACTTTTATGCCCATTCTATTGTATTTGAATGTTTAATGTCTATACTTATTGGTCCTTTTTCCCAGGAACCTTTGTTGCAAATCATTTAGACAGAAGTTTTCCAAGTACCATGTTTAAACTATATACATCCCAGGAAACACCCCAAGAAAAAACTTCATCGTTCTCATATTAACGTGACGGGTCATCTACAAACCAAATATCTTGTGACTAGCCAATGGCACGCTACCACAAAGTCATCCTCATTTTTTTGTGTCCATGAACCTTTGTTGCAAGACATTATTAGTATTCTATTGTATTTGAATGTTTAATGTGTATGCTTCATAAATATGGAGCTTTGATAAATTTCAAAGAAAAAGGAACCTTTGTTAATATTCTATTGCGTTTGAATGTTTGGAATAGAAACAGAAATATGAAACTAATTCGGGAATGCTAAATTTTTTTTGTCCACGAACCTTTGTTGCAATACATTCAAAGACCAACATCATAGCACTTTTTAAAATGTTAAATATTTCTTGTACTATCAAAAAAAAATGTATATGATGCACACATACTTCGAAGTTATTTTTAGTGCTGTTATCTACAACATTTTCATGCCTAGTCATCTTCAAATACTTTGAAAGATCTTGGAACCATTTAATTTAATTTTACTTTAATGTATTTTACTTTTATGCCTATTCTATTGTATTTGAATGTTTATTGTCTATGCTTCTTGTTCCTTTTTCCCAGGAACCTTTGTTGCAAATCATTTAGACAGATGTTTTCTAAATATCTTAGAAAACTTCCTCGTTCTCATATTAGCATGACGGGTCATCTATAAGCCAAATATATTCTAACTGGCCAGTGGCACACTTCCACAAAGTCATCCTCTGCATGGATACCACATGTACTTCAACTTTCTTCCCACGTGTGTGTACTCAGTCCCACCATAGCAGTGCATTTATTCCCATTCCAACCTGGCAGGGACTACGTTGCCATGCAGCACCTGTTAAATTATCACAATGCTTAACTAAAATATAACAATTCTTAACTTAAATATAACAATTCCTTTCTTAAAATATCACAATGCTTAACCTATAATATAGCAATGCCTTTCTTAAATTATAAAATGTGACAATGCTTTTCCTAAAATATAAAAGATAACAGTGCTTTTCTTAAAATATAACAATGCGTAACTTAAAATACAACAATGCCTTTCTTAAAATATCACAATGCTTAACCTAAAATATATCAATGCTCTTCTTAAATTATAAAGTAACAATGCTTTTCCTGCAATAAAAAGAATATATAACACTGCTTTTCTTAAGGTATAACAATGCTTAACCTGCTTAGTGCCAGTAAAAAGAAAACAATAGAAAATCCATTAAAGGAAACTTCAATCCCAACTTCTATTCCTGTGTTCTTCGACTTGGGGCCCTTTATAAACCATTAAAAAACTATTATATTTGCTTATATTATATTTCCTTCTCCATTTTCATAAAATGACACGTTGTTCTTAAACCAGCAATTATTAAAGGCCAGTTGTAAATTATACCGCCAGTCACCTGTTCCTACCATATGGCATTGTTCTAAACAATCAACAACAATTTCTAAATTACACTACCATTATAAGGCGCTGCTATAAATTCAACTGGCATTGTTAAGAACAATGTAAATTATACTTTCATTATATGGCGCTGCTATAAATCAATCAAGTATTAAAGAAAACAACACAGTTTCCAATGTTGTTGCCCTTCCACCAGTCCCTAAGTAATATTAATCAGAAATTAGTTAATTGCTAGGATCACCATTAAATGGAACCAATAATCTGAAGCAACCTTAATAAAATGATTGAAACTGTGATCGATTTAAACTGTTAAGGGACGGTTATAAACACGATTAAAAAGGGTATGTTGGCTGGTTTATTCACAACCGAACTCACACGTCTTTAATGAAGCCTTAAACCGTCAGGTTAAAATAATAACCATCATTAATATGAGGGTTCTTTATCTAAAGGAGTGTATGGTTATGGAGTAAGTAGAGGCAACCTCATACGGCCACCCGACAATATCAATGTTTTTTTTTGTTTTTTTTTAACTCAGAGAAAGAACAACACAACTAAAACAAAGGTTTAAAAAAAAGGGGGGTCGTTGTAATTATAACTAACCAGTTGTCGGTAGACGTCGTTGTATTTAACCATGTGCAAGGATTCTACACTGAGTCGAGGTAGCAAGGGGGGGTCCGTCGGTTCTAGAAGGGTGATATTACAGTTGCAGAAGGGAGATTTGTGGGACATCCCACTAGACGCATGTCGTCCAGGATCATTGCATGATCTGGGGACTGCAGCTACAGGAGAAATTTATCGGGCAGGCCGTCAGGGCTCAGTA
>ML811698.1:107982-122162 GCA_009831015.1 Picea engelmannii | reverse complement strand
ATATTTTTTTTAGTTCCAACACCCAGTCCGCGAGGAAATACCATCCACGAGGAAATTACCATGTTACATGGTAGTGAAACAACCTACAAACAATCCCAAGTGCACAACCAAGGAGGCGAGACCACAAAAACTCAGTACCCGACTAAACTGGAAACATAAAGCAAGAGTGGCCCATGTACCCAATGGGTTTAGCCAAACACCAATACAAGAATCAAATACAAGGGTTTAAGATTTTACTGTGGATTCCGAAGCACCCACCAAGATATATCCATCAAGCCATCTGTAGCGAGAAAAAAAAGATGCAAGGATGAAATGAACAAAGAAGCGAAGGAAGAGATGTACTTACCCACAACTCTTATATCTAGAATAAATTTCCCAAGAAGGACTGCTTTATCGGAAAAAAATTGGAGGCATGTGCAAGAAAATATATCCATCCACTATTATTAGATTTGCAGGGAAGGAACAAACTATTTTTGAAGTACCCACCAGAGAGGCAGGGAGTCAAGATTGGTTATGAACAGAAGAACCGGCCCAAGCAAGGACAAAAAAAAAGGCAGAGTTAAGAGGGCGCAAGGAACAAGGGAGGTGCAAGGTAAAATATATGGGGTTAACAGGAAAAACTCGAAGGTACTCGCACCTAAAACTAGGCTAGTTAGACAGCAATAATGAAGCGCAAACCCAAAGATTACACCATAGAACTCAAAACTTTACCACATTCCAGCTAATGTAAAACCACATAAATTAAACTATTTATACTTGCAAAATTTAAACATGTGTACCTTAAGCGAAGGTGAACGTTCCGTTGTTGTTGTCCCGTGCTCGCACTCCGTCCAAGTCCTACTTGCCAACTACTGAGACCTCATTGGTACCTCCTAGCCAACTCTAGGGGTACTCTTCTTCCCACTGAGCCCCCCGAGCCGCAAAGGGGCCACGCACACAATACCAGAGAACGATAGCACCCAGCTCATCTTGCAAGGTCGAGCTACCACTTGTTACCCAAGTTGGGTATCCAAACTCCCACAAGAGAAACTCAGTCAAGATAAAATTCTGGTAGCGTAACCTTATGCAAACCAGACGTGATCCATACTCCTCTATCATCCTTTTTATATAGTTTGATTAGTTATTAGTTTCCCAAACCCTCATTAGATTCTTTTTATTAATTTAATTAGGAAAAACCTCCCCCATACACATGTCACTCAATCCCTTAGTTGCACTAGAAAATCAATTTATTAATTAATTAAATTTTCATATTTCCCTCACCCACCTAAAAGCATTCCTAAAAATTCTCCTTGGTGTCACCTTTATTCCCTTACATTTCTTAAATGACTTACACCTTACTTAAATCCTAGTTGAGTTCATAAATAGAAAGTTCCAAGGGCTAGATTCCATACTAAGTTAGACATTCCCCTTTTTCTTTAAGTTTCCCCCTTTTAACTAAGTTCAGAATTAGCAAGTTTAGACAAACAACCATTTACCCCTTTTAATAAATAAACCTTCATTAAAATTTTTACTTTAATTATTAATGCTTGATTTTCTTTACCCCCTTCTTGTTACATGTCTATTTAGTTTTTCTTTATTCACATGTTCTACTTAGACCTAGGTTTTAATTTCACTAGGTTGGGCAACAGTTTTTTAGGGAACAATTAGTTATTAAACTTTACTCATACCATCATCTATTTTAAGGCCAACCAGGTCCTAAGAAGGCATAGTTTACTAGGTACTAGGTTTATTAACTTACCCAATTTAAAACTACGACGTGCCCTTCAAGACACACTACGTGCTCCAAGGGTGCCACTCTCTTGCATTCTCGTTTTATTTACGCGACATGCCCTTCAAGACGCACTACATCCTCCAAGGGTTCCACTTGCCTCTTGACTGAATTTGGTAGACATCAAACCCCTGGAGTCAATACTCTATAAGGTGACCATGTGGGAGACTAAGGGCCTCTAAGGAATAAGGACCCTACCTTATTGCACGCCCTTTAGAATCATCATGAGCGACTGTCACAGTCTGCCTTCATGGAATCATGGGTCTTCTCAAACTAGGTAATCGTTAACCTATAGTTCAATCCACAATGAGAGTGATAGTAGGTTGTGGCAAGGTTGCTGCCACACCTCTCCCTCAATGTCTCTGGTTGTCATGCGTGACCCTTTTCTCCAAATGTGAGACTAGTTGGCAATATATCGTCAGCCTGCATCCATCAACGAAACATGTGAGCTATAACAATCAACATCATAATATCTAGTCATGTGTCACATCTGTAATATCAAATACAATCAAACCATAACAGTCCACTACCTGACTCGATCCAGAGTCCAAGGAGATACATCGATGCCATCGGCATCTTCTAACATCCAAAGTCCTACACACTCAGAAGAACCCAGTCAATAGCACCTGTCGATGTAAATATAACAAAAATAACATATCATCAGATCCACAATATCTCATAATCATAATCAAAACAACTAATCGTATAAAGAACCGGATCACTTGCACACAAGTGTCCTCAAATAATAAGTCCGCTTAGTGTGCACAAGAGAGGGATGCTACATACACCCCCTCTTGTTTTAAACTTCATCCTGAAGTTTCACAGTAAGTGTTGAAATAAAGTGTATCACAATATCATAAGTCTAGCTATCAAGCAAAAATGGAAACTGTTGACGCATATCATATGCATCCTCCCAGGTCGTCGAGTGCGGACTATAGTTGTCCCACTGGAGCTTGACCTAATCTATTTTTCGACATTGTAGTTGTCAAATGCATTGGTCCAAGATTCATACTAGCTCCACCGTGAGCATACCCTCATCCAATACCTGCAAGGAACTCATGTCAATAACATGGGTAGGATCACTAACATAATGTCTCAAAACAGATATGTGAAAAAAATTGTGTATGCGCCTCAAAGAATCAGGCTAGTCGAGAGGCCATGGGCCCCTCGTTTTCCACAATCTTGAAGGGTCCTATAAACCTAGGAGAGAGTTTAACACCCTTTCCAAACTTGATCGAACTCTTATGCAGTTTCACCCGCAAGAAGACTTAGTCACCAACTTCATAACTACGGTCGACACAATGTGCATCAACATAACTCTTCTGTTGATCCTGCACTTCCTTGATCCTTAGTCTTATTGTTTGCATTTGATCTTCCATCTCTTGGATCACTTTTGGTCCCACTAGGAACCTATCCTCAAGCCGATCCCAACTCAAAGGCGTCTGACATGGTTGCACGTAAAGAAACTCAAAAGGCATCATCTTAATGGTGCTTTAATAATTGTTGTTATACGCAAATTATACCAGTGGAAAGAATTCTTTCCAACTCTTTTGTTGGTCCATCACATACATACGCAACATATCCTCCAAAATTTGGTTCATTCGCTCGGTCTTTCCGCCTTTCTCTAGGTGATATGTGGTACTAAAGTTAATTTGGGTTCCCAATGCCTCTTGGAAACTAGTCCAAAATCGTCCTGTAAACATCGATCCTCGATCAGATATAATCCTCTTAGGCAAGCCATGCAACCTCACTATCTTGCTGATGAAAACTCTAGCTATGTTAGGTTCCTGATACATCATATGCACAAGAATAAAATGAGCACTCTTCGTCAAAGTGTCGAATACCACAAAAATTGATTCGTGTCTTCTTGCCATCAGTGGCAATCCAACGATGAAATCCATCGAAATGACATCCCATTTTGATTCTAGAATAGCGTGTGGTTGTAGTAATCATGTCGAATGTCTATGTTCAACCTTCACCTTCTGACATTCTAGACATCTTTCCACATAGTTGACTATGTCTGCCTTCATTCCTTTCGAGAAGAATAAGGGTTTAAGGTATGCCCTCATCTTCGTGACTCTTGGATGAGTCATGTATACTTCTCTATGAGCCTTGTTTAGGATCAAACTCCTCAACTCGTCATTGGGTGGTACATAAATTTGATTTTTAAATCTCATTCATCGGTCGTTATCCACAGTAAATCCCTCAAATTTTGGTACCATCATTGTGTTTTGTCCAATAAAATCTTGGACCTCTTTGTACCAGTCATCGTTGCATTGTAAAGTTAGAATATTTTCATGTAGATTCGTCTGAAGAGGCATCACCTAAAATATGTGTGGTCTCTGACTCAAGGCATTAGCCACTTTGTTCATTGTCCCTTTTATGTAAGTAATATCGAAATCATATTCACTAAGAAATTCCGACCAACGCCTTTGTCGCGCATTCAAGTCGCTTTGCGTAAAGATGTGTTGTAAACCACAGTGATTCGTTTTTAGTTCAAATTTCTATCCAATCAGGTAGTGTCTCGAATCTCTCAAGGCATATACAATGGCTAACAACTCCAAATCATGTGTCGCATAGTTCTTCTCATGCCTTCTTAACTTTCTCGAGATGTAAGTGATCACTCGACCGTATTGCATCAAGACTCTGCCTAAGCCTTCCTTTGATGCGTCAGTGCATACCAGGAAGTCCTCATCCATGTTAGGGACCTTTAGTATCGACGTTTTCATCAACAAATCCTTTAGCCTCTGAAATTCTTCTACGCATTTCTCGGTCCAAATACACTTCTTGTTCTTCTTCTGCAATTCTATGGGATTTTCTATCTTCCAAAAACCCTCGACGAAACGTCGATAGTATCCTGCTAAACCCATGAAGTTACGCACTTCTAGGACATTCGTCGGCACAGTCCATTCCATAATAGCCTCGACCTTTACTGGATCCACAGTGATACCTTCGTTGGAGATGAAATTCCCTAAGTAATGAATCTTTGATTGATAAAATGAGCATTTAGACAATTTCAAAAACAATTTTTTCTCTTGTAGACACTGTAGAACCAAGCGCAAGTGCTCGTCATGCTCCTCCATCGTCCGAGAATATATCAAAATATCATCAATGAATACTTGGATGAACTTGTCCAAGTATTTTTGGAACACCCTATTCATTAAGCTCATAAATACCCTAGGGGCGTTTGTCAGTCCAAATGGTAAAATAGTAAACTCGTAATGTCCAAACCTCATCTTAAAGGAGGTCTTAGGGATATCAACCTCCTTGATCCGTAACGGGTGATATCATCCTCCTTGATACCCATTACAGATCAAGGAGGATGATATCCCTGATCTCAAGTCGATCTTTGAAAACACCGTCATGCTTTTCATCTGACCAAACAGATCGTCAATCCTTGGAAACGAATATTGGTTCTTGATCTATGCCTTGTTCAATTGATGGTAGTCATTGCAGAGTCTTGTTGGGCCCTAACAACTCCCCCTAAATTTTTACAAAATTTAAAGGGTCCCCATTAGAATTTTGATAAATATAATGAGCTACATAATCAACCTTTTCAAATAGTTCCATACCTTGGCTTGCTTTGAGACAAACTTAAGACATTCACTATAGTATGATACATTCATTACAAGAGTATATGTCAAAATTTAGAAACGAGCATAGAAATCTCAATTTAAACGAAAACGTTAATTTTTATCAACTGTTTACTTTCGTTTAAATTATGATTATGTGTTCATTCTTTTGCTCATTAGCAAGTTTGACTATTTTGAATAATGGGTTCAATACTTCATCAAATAATATCTTGGTTGGTTTGATTTAATATTCTTTTCTTTTGTTTGGTTTGAATTTCATGAAATTTAAATGCCATTTCGTTTTGCTTTCTATAGAGTTTTAATGTTGATGGATGAGCTTCATAATTTGGGAGTTTTTTATGACACATCTTTTCTATGAAATTTGTTCACATTTGATCAAATTGGAATAAGGGAGAGACGAACATAGAAATCTTAATTTAAACGAAAACCTTAATTTTTATCAACTTTTACTTTCGTTTGAATTATGATTATGTTTTCGTCTTTTTCTCAATAACAATCATTTTCACAAAATCATTTGGTAGGTTTAATTAATTAAATTATTTCGTTAGTTTGCATCTCATTTCAAAATAAAAATAAAATAATAATAAAAAAGAATTATCTATCATTTGTTTGATTTTGTGAAAACCCAAAATTCATATTTTTCTCCTCTCCATCAACTTGAAGCTTCTATAATTTTAAGATCATATTTGAAAGGAAAACATAAACAATGTTTGTTTAAAACTTATAGTTAGTTTAAATTCATTTTTTATTTTATTGTTCTAGATTTTGTTTTATTCGCAATTTTTAGGTTATTAATTTAAGTTTCTTTTTGTTTCACAGGTTTCTATTATCAGTCATTTGGTATGGATCTGATCATGGCTTGATTTTATTATCTAAATATGTTCAAGATGATTGATCCAAAAATAATATTGGATTGTTGCAAGTAAATTTATGAGCAACAACAGATAAAATTTGGAAATGCATCAAGAACAAACAGACGATTTTGCAGGACTGATTGCAGCCAAACCATAAGGAATCTAAAGAAACGGTTGAAAAACAATTTCCCAAATGGACCCATTTAGCTTACAAGCAGGGATTTTCTCAAAACAATGCACGATTTGAGAGATATTGGTGTCTCTTTATGAGGCAAATTTCAGGTGGCGAAAATTATTAGTGACGCCCAGACTGTTCATTCATTGTATAAATATATGAGAAAGTTCATAGCCAGAGATCCAAGAAATTGAGAGGAGGATTTTTATCCTTTCTCTTTTGTATATTATTTCTTTTGTAAACTTTTTTTTTCTTTTCAAATGGAGTAACGAATGGTTGGAATCTTTGGGAGAATGGACAAGTATTTTCAAAGAAAAATATGGAATTCCAGGTTGCTTAATGGATTTTGTCCTATGAGTAAAATGGTTTTATTTTCATTATAATATCTTCATATTTTTTTTGAATAATTGATTATGCATTGATTTAAATTAGCTTTAGTCTGTTTTATCAATACATGGTTAATTGCTATCATTTATATATTAATTTTTTCAATCTTTAAGAGTCTATTATCCCAAAAGTTCTTCGTGGACCATATGATTAACATATTTTGTTGAAAATATATGAGAAAACAATTTACTCTTTGGCTTTTGTGCTTTTGTAGATTGTGCAATGTTAATATTGTTTCTCATATAATTTATGAATATGAAACTTTATTTGTATTGAACTAGCTTTAGACTGTTCTGCATATAATTTTTCATGTTATGTTTTCATTTATATGGTTCATTGTCTTTTGGTTTAGTTTATATATGTGACTGATCATCTATTCAAGTATTTTGAGTTTACATCTAATGCTAGATAGATGGTAACACCATTCCTAAGAATTGGAATTTCTTTCATTTTCAGTTATTGGACATTTCAAGGTCACAAGATATATAATTATTTGTCATTCTGTCGTTATAAACTCACTCCAGAATATGAAACACTTCCTTGAATTCTTCAGGAAGTATTATATTTGCTTTTGTCATAGGTTTACACTTGACACGGGTTAAGAGGGGCTCATACAAATATACAGAGATGAATTTAGTTTAGTAATGTTGATCATTGAGAGGTTAGTAGGTGCATTGCTTTCTTTTATTCAGATTTGTTTATATATGAATGAGACGATGATTGCATTAATTAGCTTTTATTGTTTCTGTGTCATTGTTTCAATTGTATTTTCTTAGTATTTGTTAGTTTAAAATCTTTAAACATTAAAAAAACAAAAATATTTATGTTCTTACTTTATCTTATTTTGAAACATTATTATGAACATTAATTTTTGCAAGATTTCAAGTAAACCTTGTAAACTGTATATAGATTGTTTATAATCATTTGTATATTCACATTTCTTTTTAATAAACATTAGTAAGTAATATATCATTTTTTATAATCATAGATTTAGATTAGTTTATTTCTTTTACTGTTTTTAGGACTTTAGTTGGCTAACGGAGCCATTAAACTTGTCGGGTCAGATCATACCAAATGGTTTGGGTTCATTAGACAACCTCAATCTGGATCTAACCTTCCAGTTGACGGTGTGTCATTTACGCCCGTCAACAAGTCTCCAAGACCCGTCCTTCTTCCATATGAAAATAACAAGCGCACCCCACGGTGACACACTTGGGCATATAAGTCCTAGGTCCAGCAACTCCTCCAATTGCATTTTCAACTCCTGTAACTCCAGGGTCGACATCCGATAAGGTGTTCTTGCTATCGGTTCAGTTCTTAGTTTTAGGTCTATGGTAAACTCCAATTCCCTCTGAGGTGGCAACCCTGATAACTCCTCTGGGAAGACATCCGCAAACTCTCATACTATCGAAAGGTTTTCTAGTGCTTTCGCCACGCCCTTTTCGTTTAACACATGAATCACATAAAGCTTGCATCCCTTGTGCATTCTCTTCTGTAGTTGTAGGGAAGAGATGAAACTTAAAGAAACTCCCTGGTTCCTACCTACAATCACACGTCTCTGTCCCTCATCATCAACCAAGCTCAACCTTTTCGTCTTATAGTTGAGTATCACCTCATGCGATTCCAACCAGTCCATACCGATCATGATGGCATAAGACTCTAAGATCGTGACGTATAGGTTGGCCCTTGTGAAAAAATCTCCCAAGTTGAGGCTACATCCCGTAACCTTCCCTCCAACCTTTTGTTTGTCTCCCGAATCCATTTCTTCAAAGCTAAACTCATCCTGTTCGACTTCCTTTACCTTAATTTTTTTTAGCACTGCACCAAAAATAAAACTCTCAGTAGCACCTGGATCTATCAAAATACTAAGGGTCTGGTAAACGAAGGTACCTTATTTCTCGAGCATAGTTGATTGGTGCTCTTTCTGGCGTTTATTCACCGTTGCATGAATCTGATGGACCTTGCCCAAATATCCCACGGTAGTGGGTCCGGCTGATCCAGATGCTCTGGTCCTCTCAATTGGGCAGTCACACTAGTAATTTGTCTCTCCACATGTCCATCACCCTTTCTTCAATGCAGTACTCCTGGTACATGAAGTAGAAGTTGACGACCCACCTCCCTGGAACCCTGGTTTGTTCTGTTGAAGAGGCCTAAACTGTTGTTGTTGCGATCGACGATGTTGTTGGTGTTGTGGTCCTCTGTAAGGAGTCTACTGTTGAGGCATTGGTCGTCAAGGTTTAGTGAAGGTGGATCCTCTCTGGATGCCATGATATCTTAGTGAATGTCTAGCTAGTGTCTGATGTTGTTGCACACTAGATGACGCATGTCCCGCTTGTCTCATTGGAGTCCTGCTCTGACCCCCACTGATAAGCTCCTCCTCTACTATGAGGGCCTTCTAGACAACATCATGCAAGGTTTGAGGCATCATAATCCTCACATTTGAACGAATGATAACATTAAGGCCAGACAAGAACTTTTTGACCTTAAGTTTCTCGGTATTCAGTTGCGGAGCATACCGAAGAAGCTCCATGAAACGGGCCCCATACTCGGGCATCATATGACCGCCCTGTTGCAAGGTGTTGAACTCGTTGAGATAATGCTCAATGAATTCCTCAGACAGATACCTCTCCCGGAACCATTCCTCGAATAGTTCCCATGATATGTCTTTGATGACCATGTTCAATTGCGGTAAGAGCATCTTCCACCAGAGAAGAGCGCTCCATTTCAGTTGAAATACTGCCATGTAGACCTTCATGTTGGAGGTATATTCATGAAGTGAAAATCACATCACCATATTCTCCAACCATGCCTTGGCGGCTGCGTCGTCCGGGGCACCAAAGAACTTGAGAAACTTGACCTTCTCAAGTTCACAGTGAATGCTACCAGCACCGACTAGGGCACACGATGGACCCTCAAGAGGTGTCGGCACCTTGGCCTCATCTCTATCCAAACAGATGATCAGTGCCTCAGACATCCTCTAGAAGGACCTCATCAACCCAACCGCATTGCCCACAGTTATCTGTTCCTTCCTGAAAACTTGTTTGTCTCCCTGGTGGTTATACCCCTCGAATGTGGATGCTACTGGGGGCGTCGCGTCTCCTCCCCTAGCACCCCGTTCTCTTCTTCAGCGTCATCCTCTAACCATGATTACCTGAACGAATAAAAATCAATTTAATTAGCGACATTTATAATCAAGTATCCAATCAACAGAATTCGTAGTGATCCCAATTTGCAGGTCGAACCGGCTCTGATACCATATGTAACAACCCCCATCGTTACGACAACATGCGACACATAATAAGGAAATTTTTTTTCTTTTTCAAACAGGAAAGTAACAACGGAAAATAGTCAATCAACACAACTAGATGACGAAGACAACACACACAATTTAGGCAACAGACAACATAACCACCTAGCATACTAGCACATCATGCAGCTGGATACCATGGAAGCAATCAATCAGACGAAAAATATAAACGACTACACGCCCTTCCTACCCTGCAAGTTTAGGACCTCCAGGACACATAAGCAATGCTCAAGCCCAGGTTCCCATCAATTTTGACCATTTAAGGTCTCAAGGATAGCGACTTTTCTGAGGAACAAGGAGGTGTCTACATCCCACCTGACACAACAAGTCCAATCCGACTAAGCTAAGGGACAACATTAATATCATCCAGACGTAACCAATATCAAGTGACATAGGTAACTATAACCTTCATGGTGAGCAAGGAACAAAATCGCATTCAAGCATTACAGTACAATTTACAAAACATCAATTTCAATAATCAACATCATCATCATCGAGAAGCGCATGACCCAAAGCCAAGTTATCATACGCACTCATCAATCATGGAGCTACACAAGGTGCAAAGTAACTATTCAATACAGGTTTAGAATTGTGCAACAATCTACATGTATCTCAGTAACATTTTACCATCATAAGACCATTTCAAGCACATTATATCCAACCTCAACCTAAGGTTAAAATCATATAATAACACTTACCTTCCTTCTTTAAAATATAACAAGGCTTAACCATGCTTAACTTCCTTAGTATTGGTTATAACAATGCCATGATTAACTTAGTATATCACAATGATTTTCCCAAAATATAAAACATAACAATGCTCTTATTAAATTATAACAATGCTTAACTAAAATATAACAATGCTTAACTTAAATATAACAATGCCTTTCTTAAAATATCACAATGCTTAACCTATAATATAGCAATGCCTTTCTTAAATTATAAAATGTGACAATGATTTTCCTAAAATATAAAAGATAACTTAAATATAACAATGCCTTTCTTAAAATATCACAATGCTTAACCTATAATATAGCAATGCCTTTCTTAAATTATAAAATGTGACAATGTTTTTCCTAAAATATAAAAGATAATAGTGCTTTTCTTAAAATATAACCATGCTTAACTTAAAATACAACAATTCCTTTCTTAAAATATCACAATGCTTAACCTAAAATATATCAATGCTTTTCTTAAATTATAAAAGTAACAATGCTTTTCCTACAATAAAAAGAATATATAACACTGTTTTTCTTAAGGTATAACAGTGCTTAACCTCCTTAGTGCCAGTAAAAAGAAAACAATAGAAAATGCATTAAAGGAAACTTCAATCCCCACTGCTATTCCCATGTTCTTCAACTTGGGGCCCTTTATAAACCATTAAAAAAATATTATATTCGCTTATATTATATTTCCTTATCTATGTTCATAAAATGATGTGTTGTTCTGAAACCAAAAATTATTAAAGGTCGGTTGTAAATTATACCGCCATTCACCTGTTCCTACCATATGGCATTGTTCTAAACAATCAACAACAATTTCTAAATTACACTGCCATTATAAGGCATTGCTATAAATTCACATGGCGTTGTTAAGAACAATGTAAATTATACTTCCATTATATGGCGCTGCTCTAAATCAATAAAGTATTAAAGCAATCAACACAGTTTCCAATGTTGTTTCCCTTCACCAGTCCCTAAGTAATATTAATATGAAATTAGTTCATTGCTAGGATCACCATTAAATGGAACCAATAATTTGAAGCAACCTTAATAAAACGATTAAAACTATGATCAATTTAAATTGTTAAGGGACGGTTATAGACACGATTAAAAAGGGTACGATGGTTGGTTTATTCACAGTCGTACTCACATGTCTTTAATGAAGCCTTAAACCATCGGGTTAAAACAATAAGCATCATTAATTTGAGGGTTCTTGATCTAAAGGAGTGTCTGGTTATGGAGTAAGTAGAGGCAGCCTCATATGGTCATCCGACAATATCACTGTTTTTTTTTTTAACTCAGAGGAATAACACCACAACTAAAACAAAGGTTTTAGAAAAAAGGGGTCGCTATAATTATAATTAACCAATCGTCGATAGACGTTGTTCTCTTTAACCATGTGCAAGGATTTTACACTGAGTCGAGGTAGCAAGGGGGGGTCTGTCGGTTCTGGCAGGGCAATATTACAGTTGTAAAAGGGAGATTCGTGAGACATCCCACTAGACACGTGTCAGCCAGTATCATTGCACAATCTGGGAACTACAGCTATAGGAAAAATTTATCGGGCAGGCCGTCAGGGCTCAGTAGAAAAAGGAGGGGGGGTTTAAAACACTCATTCAAGCATCAAGCCCAAACTCCAAATCTTTGTTTCAGTTCCAACACCCATTCCACGAGGAAATACCATCCACGAGGAAATTACCATGTTACATGGTAGTGCAACAGCCTACAAACAAGCCCAAGCACCCAACCAAAGAGGCAAGCCCACAAAAACACAGTACTCGATTAAACTGGAAACATAAAGCAAGAGAGTCCCATGCACCCAATGGTTTCATCCAAACAACAATATGAGAATCAAATTCAAGGGTTTAAGATTTTCTCATGGCTTCCAAAGTGCCCACCAAGATATATCCATCCAACCGTCTTTAGAGAGAAAGAAAAAGATGCAAGGACGAAATGAACAAAGAATCGAAGGCAGAGATGTACTTACCCACGACTCTTATATCTAGAATAAATCACCCAAGAAGGACTGCTTTATCAGAAAAATTTTGGAGGCACGTGCAAGACAATATATCCATCCACTATCATTAGATTTGCAGGGAAGGAATAAACGATTTATGAAATACCCACCAGAGAGGCAAGGAGTCAAGACTGGTTATGAACAGAAGAACTAGCCCAAGCGAAGACAAAAACAAAAGGAAGAGTTAAGAGGGTGCAAGGAATAAGGGAGGCGCAAGGTAAAATCTATGGGGTTCATAGGAAAAATTCAAAGGTTCTCGCACCTAAAACTGGGCTAGTTAGACCACAATAACAAAGCGTAAACCCAAAGATTACACCACAGAACCCAAAACTTTATCGCATTCTGGCTAATGTAAAACCACATAAATTAAACAATTTATACTTACAAAATTTAAACACGTGTACCTTAAGTGAAGGCGAATGTTCCTCTGCTACTATCTCATGCTAGCGCTCCATCCAAGTCCTGCTTTCCAATTGCTAAGACCTCACCGGTACCTCCCAGCCAACACTAGGGGTACTCTTCTTCCCCCTGAGCCCCCCGAGCCACAAAAGGGCTACGCACACAATACAAGAGAATGTTATCACCCAAATCTCCTTGCAAGGTCAAGCTACCACTCATTACCTGAGCTGGGTATCCCAACTCCCACAAGAGAAACTTAGTCGAAATAAAATTTCGGGAGCATAAAACTTTTGCAAACCTGTACTGTACCCTTCACTACCCAGGTTTCCCAACCTCTCAGTTTACCATTCCTTACATGGAATTATAAGCAAATGCATTTAACACATTTAAACACACTTAAAACTCAGAGGAAAATATATGGGTACTGCTATAATTAAATGTTCCATAGNATTCATCATTAATTCATTTACACAGCGGAAAACATGATAATATAAACAACACAGTCATGCCAAACGTGTTAAATCATAATTCAGAATACTTATCTTTTATCAGCTGGAGAAATCACCAACCAAGTGCAGGCCTTCCACGAACCTCCCATCCTTAGACCACACTGTTCATCAGCTCAACAGTAGGTCACCCCCGAGATGGGACCGAGCTCCACCCCAGGACAAGGAATCTAGACTCAGGCTGAGGTTACAGGGAAGATAGCACATACACATTCACCAAGAAGAAGCTCTCCCAGGAATCTCCCACGCTCACTGCACATCGACCCTCATTCCCCACATGCCTGTTCCACCCCAGGAGAGTGCACCTTTTCTGTCACCTAGACAGTCCTTCGGCTGCCAGTCTCCCTTACCTTGGGTTACAGGAATAGACCGGACCGGAATTCTCTGGGCTCTATGGCAGCTACAGGGGTTCCTTCCAGGAGTCCTCTTCTCCCTCTGCGCACTCCCTCACC